>CAMOHE010051662.1:114671-191161 GCA_946598075.1 Artocarpus hirsutus
CGCCGCGCCACCACCCCCCCCCCCCCCCACCCCCCCCACCCACTTTGGCCCCTTCACCCCACCAACCCTCCACCCTTCCCCTACAAATTTTATTTGTTTTGTGAATATGTGAAATTATATAAATATGTGAAATTGTGTATATGTGAATAAGTGTAATATGTGAAATTGTGTAGTTGAAATTGTAAAATTATGAATATGTGTAATATGTGAAATTATGTGAATATGTGTAATATGTGCAATTATGTGAATATGTAAAATTGCATAATTGAAATTGTAAACTTGTGAATATGTGAAATTATGTAATTGAAATTGTAAGAAGATGTAAATATGTGAAATATGTGAAATTATGTAAATATGTAAAATTGTGTACATGAAATTGTAAACTTGTGAATATGTGAATATTGTAAATATGTGAAATTGTGTAATTGAAATTGTAAACTTGTGAATATGTGAAATATTTAAAATTGTGCTTGTGAAATTGTAAACTTGTGAGTATGTGAAATGTGTGAATATTGTGAATATGTGAAATTGTTATTGAAATTGTAAACTTATGAATATGTGAAATATGTGAAATTATATGAATATGTAAAATTGTGTAATTGAAATTGTAAACTTGTGAAGATGGGAATATGTGTAATATGTGAATATGGGAAATTATGTTAATATGTGTAATATGTCAACTTATAATATGTGATTTTTAATATGTAATTGTGTAATATATCATTTAGAATATGTCAATTTTTGACTATGAGCTAGTAATTTAATATTACTATAGGTGTGTTAGTTTTTGCTTACTTTGCACAGGTACAATATCTCGCGAGGTCGATAATGACCAATACGAGGACGAATACAAAGAGTGCATTACATCTTCATCGCAATATAGCAAGGGAAACTAATGCAATAAGCCACAAAGGCAAACTGAATTTGATCCGAAAGTAGACTTTGAGCGAAAGGCTACATTGATGAAAAAAGTTCATCGCATGAGAAAAAATTGAAGTTCATCACATCAATTTTTGTATACAATCAGGGCCTTGCTGTAATGGATAACACATGGGATGGCAATCCCGTGGGAAATCAAAAATTTTTGGATTTTTTTTTTTTTTTTTTGCAATACCAATTTTTCATAATGGTTACTAGAAAAACTGTTGTGGAAGCATAAGTTTTCACAATGGTTTTACAGGAAAAAGTTATGGAAGGTCATGCTTCAACGACCTTTTTGAGAAAAACCATTGTGAAAGGTCAAGCTTTCATGGCTGTTTTTATAGACACGACGGTTTTTATAAAAATCATCATGGAAGATGCACACCCACGACGCCCCCTTCGTGTTAATTTTGTTGTTCCACGACGATAAAAAACTATCGTGAAAATTTTATTTTGTACTACGACTGAAGTTTTTATGATGGTTTTTTAACTATCGTAAAATTTTTCCATGACGGTTTTAAACCATCATGAAATCTGCAGTCTGTAGTAGTGTACCATTAGGAGATAGTATCCTTATTTATAAACTATTATTTATGACCATTTCTAAGCAAAGTAAGACTACGCAACCTACCCTTTTTAGACCCCTCTTTGTTTCAAGAGAATTATAGTTGTCACACAACTAGATAATGCTATCATGGCGTATACCATTCTAGATTCCAGCCTATATCATGGTGGATATTGGCTAGCAATTATGAACAATACCAAATATGATATTGGCCGGTAACCAAGGCAGATGCCAAATATTGATTAGTAATCGTGATGGGGACTTGATACTGACTTGAGGGTATATTTGTGATTTTAAATATAATGTGATAATGTTGTTTTGGCATTTCTTACAAATATTTATGGGAAATTTTCACAAATACCATTTTTTAAAACTTATTTTTTATAAATAACACATTTTTAAGTGTAACACATATCAAACATGTAGTATGAGTAGTATTATGGTATAACTTTTTAACTATAGCATCAAGCATGGATAAACACAGTTTTTAAAAGTATAGTATAACATGAAATTTTTTCAGTATTTTTTGGAACAAATTACAATACATGACAAAATTATTGTTATAAAATTAAAATTCAACATAATATTCAAAATATCTTTAAAATGTCATTAATAATATAGTAATTATTTTTATGATATCATATTTTGTACTATATAATTATATAGTAATTATTTTAATGACACCATTTTTGGACATATATAAAATATTTACAAACTGAAATCATATTTTAATTCAATAAATATGAAAAGGGAGAAGGAAGGAAATAAACTAAACTTATAATAGAATAAAAATTAATAGCCTAAGTTCAAAACAAAGTTAATAAAAAAGGTCAAAAAACATAAATGCATATTTATTAACTATTTAAATTACATAATTACCTTAATTTAATTATTAACATTTTATATATTTCTTTTCTTCCTTCCTTGCCTCCTTGTTTCCCTCTCTGTTTCCCTTCTCGTTTCTGTCTCATCCTTTCCTTTACCAGATCGCAGGAGCTGCATGGAAGAAGCTATCGAAGTCGTGCGAGGAGGAGCACTAGAGTTACAAGGTCGGAATTGAGTGAAGCTACTAGAGTCCCAGAGGGAGACGTCGTCATCATAGAGGGAAATGCTGGTCGTAGTTGCATGGGGACAGCATCGTCACCAGGGTTGCTGCTGGGGCTAGAGAGAAAAGAGGAGAAGAGAAGAAGGAAATGACAGAGAGTGGATCTAGGGTTTCTTGGTGGGGATGAAGAAGATAGAAGTAAATTTGGGAATTTTAGTGTTTAAAAAGGAAAAATTACAAAAATACTATATGCTTTATTTTTTAAAACTTATGCTATTTACTTACATTAAGATTGAAAAGTGTATTATTTAATACAATTTCCTTAGATATAATTGGGCCATTTGTATCGTCAACCTTATATTTTTGGGTTAATGAGACAATTGGCCCAATTACGTTTGTTGAATTAAAATATGTCTCTAATTTATAAAAATTCTACAAATGTCTCATAATGATATCATTAAAATTATTTATATGTAATTATATAGTACAATATGTAATATCATTAAGATAATTACTATATCATTAAGGATATTTTTAAAATATTTTAAATATTATGTTAGATTTTAATTTTATAATAATAATTTAGACACATATTGTAATTTTTTCTATATTTTTTTGGGTATAGATCTCAATCGCGTAAGGCCCAAGATCCACTTTATCCGACTGAGACATCACATGATATCAGCCAGCTAGGGCCCCAAAGTGGCCCAAAATGCGAAAGACCAAGTCGGTAACGAGAGCCCATTAGGGTTTCAAAGCTTGACCTATAAATACTGCAAAAGCCCCAGCACTCAAACTCTTGCAACCACTTTCTCCTCAGACTCGGCGTTCCTTTAAGCATCTAGGGTTTGAAAGCGTAACTTAGGCGAAGCGTCACCATGAGAGCCAAGGTAAAAGCTTCGAAATCTCTGAAGAAAATCACCTTTCGATCTCCCTTACCTGTTTGATTCGTAATTCCTTTACTGATTCTTAATTTTCCTTTTTTTCTCTCTCTCTATTTTTTCTTACTGTGTTTCCACAAATTTTCGTACGACAGTGGAAGAAGAAGCGTATGAGGAGGTTGAAGAGAAAGCGCCGAAAGATGAGACAGAGATCCAAGTAGTTATTCCTCTTAATGGATCAGCGCTCTTTTTCCCTTTATTTTCCGTTTGTTTTTGACTGTTATTGTTACCTAATTAGTGTCGATCAAAGCGTAACAGTGGTTTTCTTGTTGGACAGCTTCTGTTAATTTCAGTCCTTAGTATTATGAGCCATTAAAACTTTTTATTTCAATTGCTTCGCTCATCTTCTGATTTTTATGAATCTTTTTTTGGTTATGTTGGACGAGGTTTGGCATTTATGGTTCGGTGTAATTGGAATCTTTGGTACATGGGTTTTCTGGGATTTTTTTTGGTTGGTTAATGTTTGTTGAATGGTGATTTTTTTTGGCACTAATTTTTTTATATAATATTATTATTTACGGGGGTTGAAAATATTGCCTTAATTGTAAAATGTTATCTTGCTTGAGCAATATTTTGGGAGTTTGTTACTTTGGTCTGGTGGAATTGAAAATTAAGCTGATTATGATTTTAGTGGTTAGACCTGTTGAAGATTGATGGGTTATTATTGCATTTGATTGCTGAAAGATTGTGCCACATTATTTTAGCGGCGTGCATGTTAATAGAAGATACAAGTTGTAGTAGTTAGAAAGAAAGTGTTCTAATCCTTGAACCCAGGAATCATTGTTTAGTTTTTATTAGATAGCGCGATGAAAATTTGATCTGAGTTGCTCTGAAGGGACCTAAGAAATTTGTATGTAAGCTTGGAGTGGATGCATTGTGGAGGTTGTATTGTGTGTCTCGATAGTTTATAACGAATTTTGATTAGAAAACTCTTATGTTGGGTGTTGAAGATGGTGTTTGTGCTAAAAAGTTCACATTTTCAGCAGTGAAGTGAGGGTGATCAAGGATTTAGTCCATGGTTTGGTAGCATGTAAATAAACTGAGGTGTTTGTTTGGGTGGTAGTGTGTGTTCATGGTCTCAACTAGTGTTGTTTGGTTTTGGATGTCTGCTGAAAACAACCGGTGAACTGTGGTGAGTTGTCATCGATGTGTTCGATTAAGGGTGTGTTTGGTTTGTAGTAGCTTTTCGTTTTATGCCATAAATTTAAAATCTGTTTTGCAACATGGTAGCTCATCATCAGGAAGGACCCATTGCAAACATTTCAGTGTATATGCTTTCAGGTCAAAACTAAGAAAAGTGTCGACGAGGCAAAGCTGATTGAATAATTCGACGGTCCAAAGTCCTCGTATACATAGTCTAGAGTTCTCTAATTTATATTAGAGAAAATTACATGCTATGTTACAGTTTTATAAGCGTTTATTTTTGTTATATTTAAAAAAAAATTATGTTATATTATTATTTATATTAAATGTTAAATTACGTTATAAATATGAGTCGTATTTATAAAAATAAATCTTAAAAAATATGTATCATATTTGAAAAAAGGAAATTTTAAAAGATCATATTTAAGAAATTTTTATTTATATTTTATATAATTTTATAGCCTGCCATCAAAGCTATTTTCATTTACGGCCGAAAAAGTATTTTTTCTGCCTCTGGATGTATTTACACGTATCATTTGATATTGGAAACAAGTTTTTATCAAGAAATTTCTCTTAACTAAAAATTCAGCCCGAGCAAATTATTTTATATGCCGCATATATAGATGATGGATATGATCTGTCATTGACAAGGGTGAAGCCACGCAGGACGATAGTGGCGGCTGGCCTCATTTTACCTTTCACGCTGGGTACTTTTAAAAAGGGTGGAAAAAAAATTTTGGATCAATGGCCTTTATTTTTTTGATATTATAAAATTAGTTTTTTAGACATCAAAATAGTTTTAGTTTTTTTTTAAACATCATATTTGGATTTCTTTTTTCGATACAGTCATTTTTCTCTTTCTTCGATACAGTTATTTTTCTCTTTTCTGTGAAAAAAATTGAAACAGTTTTGGTGCTTAAAAAAAACTTAATTTTTAATTTAAAAAATGGGAGGCTATTTGCCTAATTTGATTTTTTTTTGGCCTGTTTGGCGAATTCTCTCTTTTATACAACCCATTTGAGATATTAAAAAATATTTATACTTAAATAATCTTTTTTATTGTTTTTTTTCTTTTTTCACCCACCAACCCAATAGATTAAACATAATCTTTTTCGAAGAAGACTTTCAGCATTTTGCCTTTGTTTTTTTTTTTTTCTCAATGATCAACGATTTTAGTGTTGTCTCTTCCGTCCATAATGAAACTTTTATCTAGAAGCTTCAACCACTTTAAGCTTCCATTTTATTTTTAAGTTAAACATTTTTGAGCCTTTTTGGCACATCTTGCCCTTCAGGCAATTTCATTGTGATACTAACCCAACGGCCTTCGTAAAATTTTCGGACGATTGAATGTGTCGTTTCATAAAACCACGTTTGGAGTCTAATATACTTATCGCAACTTCACTGAGCAAACAAATACTTTATTAAGTCGTGGTTGGTTTCTCTTTTCTCCTGCTTTTTTCAATTTCTTTTTGTTGATCCCACTCGTGTCAATGATTAAAAAAATTGAAAAAAACTGAGAATTTTAAAGAAAAATAAACAACTTACTTTTTCGTCAGGAGACTTGTGAACATCAGGATCCATCACTTCTTTTTTGAAAAAGGTGGAGCACAATACTTTATTTCTAAAATAGGGTGTGTGATAAGTATTTATTTAAAATTCTTTTGTCCTTAAAGGTAATTTTATCAATAGACAGTGTCGTAATAGGATTTTTCATTACAAAAGTGCATAAAAAACATAGAATGAGGGGAGTCTATTTGTATATAAATTTTTATAAAAATAATATTCTGCCATTTTAAAAGTACATTTCGTTCCTTTGAAATTATATTTCTCCCTCTTTAAAATCAATCTCACCTAACACCTTATTAGTCCAGTTGTAGTTCACACTTTTGTCCCCTCATGACCGTCTCATTTATTTTGTTTTGGCTCCACCTTAGATTATTGAGAAGAATCATCTTAATCGTCGACTTGACCCTCACCTATTTGATCTATCGAATTTTCACGTCTACTGGCTAAGCGTTTCCTATGCTGCCTCATCTAATACGTGGACCATTTTTATACGTCTTTAAGCGAGAAGGCACCGAAATATTTCCTCCAATTCAAGATTAAAACTTGAACTATACAAAAAGTTAATTCCTCGAGTTTAATATTAAAACTTTCACTAAACTAAAACTTTATCACTCGCTAGTTCATCTTCATTTCCACGTTCTAGCTCTAAGACCTTTGAAGAATTATAAGTCACAAAAAAGCAGAACGTAAACAAAAACATTAAAAAAAAAAACAAACAAAAACAAAAACAAACAAAAGCTAGAGATCATCAATAGAGAGAAGAAGCTCTCAATCATAGGGATCATTTTGGGCCGTAGTTGGAAGCCCGAACCCAAGCCCATCTTTGGCCCGTAAGCCATCAATGTAATTCCTGACCTCTTCAGCAACCATCCTTTGCATTAGCGCAATCAAACACTGCTCCTCCATCTCCACCGCTCCTCCTCCTCCTCCAAGTCCTCCCTCTCGGACTTCTTTCCTCTTCAGTCTGGCGTCTTTTTCAGCCCTTTTCTCCGCCGCCGCCCCCGGCACCGACGCCGTGGTATCTCCCGGTAGCGACAACGTAAGTGAGGTCTCTATCCCGTCGGCGCAGCCGTTCCGCTCCGGCGACGCTCCTTTGATCCTCAGCCGCTTCAGCGCCGGCTCCGAATTCTCCTCCTCAAGAGTGACAGCCGCTGCCGTATCAGACGATATCGAAGGAGACGACGGAGAGGACGGATTTTCTGGGCCGGCACGGCGACGGCGGAGAGTGGAGTTCCAGTGGTTCTTGATGCCGTTGTCAGTGCGGCCGGGGAGAAGGCGTGCGATGGTGGCCCACTTGTTACCGTGGGTTGCGTGGGCCCGGATTATGATAGCGTCCTCGGCTGGGGTGAAGGGGCGGTGCTGTACGCTCGGGCACAGCTGATTGCACCACCTGAGTCGGCACGACTTGCCGGAGCGGCCCGGGATTCCGTGGCTGATGAGGGACCAGTTCCGCGGGCCGTGCTGCTCCACCAGCTTGATCAGAGCCGCATCCTCTTGTGGGCTCCACGACCCTTTGATCCGATCTCCACCGTTAATAATGCCACCACCCATCATTGTCTTTATGATTGTTATTTCTCTCACTTTAACATGTATCACAATCCACAGAATTTTTAGACTATTTCTTTTGGGTTTTGGGTTTGGTTTTTGATTGTATATATTTTCCAGGAAAAGTCGGTGGTTTCAACCGTTTGATGGACGAAGGGTTGTTGGCATGAACTGCAAAACCGCTCATTTTGTAAAACGACTCTTTTTCTCTGGATTTGATCATTATCATCTATCAATATTTTTATGTTTATTTTTATTTTTTAAAAACAATTACGAGTTTATATATATATATATATATATTGTCAAACTTCTCTATGCGTGATCTTTGAACAAAAAAAAAAAAAAACTGTGGATTTATGAATTGGGTTTTTTTTTTTTTTATCTATCTTAATATTTTGCCAAGGATGTTATAACTGACTTCAAAAAATAACGGCTTTTTTCCTAGCAATTCTTAAAACCCGTTGATGAAATAATCTTCATTGTAAACGTTTCCAGCTCCGAAACTATGGTTGTTAGGTGACGTAGAATTTATAAATATTCGGAGAGCAAGGCCGTTATTTCTAGGGAAATCTGAGCCGCTAAGAGTTTATCAAAATACAATATTAACGACCAAATTGTGAAGATATATTTATGATGACGTGATGAGAAGCAAAGATAAATATATAAAATATATATATCTGTGTAGATATAAAATATATTTGCATGTGACTGATATCCGTTTGGTAGTAGTGGGAGGAGGACGTAATGGTAAACGGAAGGCGAGAAAGTGGACGAGAGAATCTAAAACAGAAAAAACTGCTAAAACGGGGAATACGGGCGGTGGGGGGAGTTAGTTACTGGAAACAGTACACATGAAGTACTGTCACCCTAACTGTATACTGTTGCGGTTGTGTTGTGTTGGTACGGGTTGCCATGCATACATTCTCCATGCCACCGTGCTCATGGGGTGAAGTTTGACATGACATGTAAAATTTAAAAAAAAATAATAATAACAAGTAGTAATGTTAGGGGGCTTTTATCCTTTAGCATTGTTATAAAGCGTCGATGCTAAACAACATCCTAGTACAGAGGTGCGTCTTATGGCATGAGACTCACAAGTAGGGGTCATGTTTTATTAGTGATAATGTTTAGTATTGATGATGCTCCTAAGTATTTTTTCTTTATGTCAGGGAATTGCAATGCATATACTAAAAAAATTAACATATTAGCAGCCTGTTAAAAAAAAAAAAGAGTTTTATTGCAACTACTTTATGGTGCTTTTTTATCCGTATCTCGCATACCATCCTACTGAAATTATCCACCGTTAACTAGACGGTAGTTTTACAAAATCATAAAATTTGGTGGTCTAGAATCAGTTAGGTGTGAATTAATTTCAAATAAAAAAAGTATGAGAAAATTATCAATGTTCAAATATGACGAAATTTTTTAAAATTTGATTGTTTAGTCTTTAACGTAAACCTTATTTTTTAAAATATATTTATGCTCCTGTTTTAACTTTATTGTATTTTATGTTCATTAGTATTGTATATTGTTTTAAGCTCGTAGTTGTAAATGTTTGTGCTCAAGATGCTTAATATGCTAACTCATAGGAAGACAAAAATAATTTAAGCAATGTATTAAAAATAGAATTTTTAAGAAAATATGTAATACCTGCCCCCTAAAAACACAACTAATCCTCCAACAATACTGGGAAGTTTTGGATTGTATTTTTGAAAATTTCCCCATCTCCAAAGAAATTTATCCCTTGAACACTCCTAAATTGCTAACTTGGTTTTTTAAATTTTGATCTAAAAATTTCAGTTGTGTATGCATATTGTAAATCTTTGAACTATGAATATTGCGACAATTTAATCCCTAAACTTTTAATTTTGAAAGAATATTCTTTAGACTTTTATTTTTGGTAATTTTGATCCTTGATGTTTAAAACTGACAAATAATTTTTGAAATTTAACATAAATAATTATATTCTTTTAGGCATGATATAGTTAAATTTTACATGAATAGTTACAAGAAGTGCAAAATGTTGTAGTGTTTATATTTTTTATCAGTAATGAAGAGAACATTTTGCCTATAATCTAAATATTTCTGTAAATCAAGCTATTGCGCAATTATATAACTCATATTTATCTTTTTGTTAAATTATGGAAACTCATCATGAATTTTATGGTCAGGGATCACAATTTCCAAAAAAAATAAATAAATAACAGTTCAAGAAATAATATGTTAAGTTTAATAGTTCACAGACAAAAATGTGATTATTCTCATGTTCAGAACCCAAATTGTAAGACCATTGTCATATTTGCTGACGATTACATATTAAATAAATTAGTTGTTCCCATAGTATTGCTCTATTACAAGTAAACTTTGAAGTGTGCTATAGCCTTTGAGCTCATAATAGGGTGCTAATAATTGACAAAGACAAACAACCTTACAACTTGTAAAATGTGTTTCTTTCTTTGCAAATAATTCAAGCATTATTCACATAGAAAGCATATTTAACTTATATCTTTGTTCTTTTTTACAGGGAGGTCAAAATAATTGTTGCTAAAATAGTTGTTGAATTTTTTCTTTTTTCTTTTTTGAAGGAAGTTGTTGAATTTTTCATTGCTATAGATGCACATGAGGTGGGTTCTCAGAATCGGGTCTTGAATTATTGCTTGGAATATCTTTCATCTGGTGCAATAGTAATTAAACGATTTGTATGGACTAGAAATTCAAAGGATGAGGGCCCCATTGCTGCAACTTTCTCAAGCTTCTGTGACAATATGCATCTACTAACGCCAGTAAAAATCTTTTCCAATTATAAAAAAAAATAAAAAAAATAAAAAAATAAAGTCTTACCAAAAATCATATGGTCTATAGTTTGAGAGTGATTAAAGGCTACGGATCAAGATTAATATCCTATCACTTTTACCCTTTTCCGGGAGGGATAAATTTCTTCACCGAGTTGTCATATTCAAAAATATTACATAAACTAATGCAGTCGCAGCAATCTTCTTATGCCATTTTCTTACTTAAAAGTATTTGATAAAAATTGCAAGTATTCAGATATATCCTGTCAAATAGGTTGATGAATAATACTTGTTGTGGTACTCTTTACCAGTTTTTATTGTCGTTTAGCAACCTAGAAATTTAACCAGAGAAGGAAGGAGTAACTATGACAAATAATAATGCAATCATCTGTCTCTTTCTTTTCATTTTTTTTTTTCCTTTTCTTTTTTTTTTTTACCGCCTTGAAGTTTTTCAAAGCACTAATGATCGTGGAGGTGAAAGGTAGAAGTAAAGCTGCTTTCAAGCGGGAGAAAAAAGAGGTCATACAATGAAGTCCACTTCTTTTTTCTCTGATTAGAAACCACTTATATATATAGAGAGAGAGAGAGAGAGAGAGAGAGAGAGAGAGAGAGAGAATATAATATTAGTTATTTTGACAAATGAATCACTTGATATTATTTCTCATGTCTCTTGCTTTTGCTCTCAGATTTGGCTCAAATGCTCATAATACATTGTATGATTGAAGCATATGTCTAGGTAGAAAAATATTAACAATAATGAATAAATAAACCAAAAATAACTTTAAAAAAAAGTTAAAATAACCATAATTCAACATGGCACAGGAAAATATTGCTGAGCAAAATTGATTAATTATTGATTGCAATGGGGATTAGAAGGTAAGAAGAACCTCTGCCTCTTGCTTCTAACGCGACAATTTGAAGCCATAGATTGGGAAGCAATTTTGCTCAAAACCAATTTAAGTGACTGTTTTAGAGTGTTTATGGGAACAGCCTCTTGGGCATGATCTTTAGAACAAAGGATTAGAACGCTCTTGATCCTGCCACCAATACTAGCCACATCTGCTCTAACTGCTTTGAGTCTTAAGCCTTTGAGGACCTGAATGAGCTCCGAGAAAAGCTCCGGCCTGTCGTCACAGCAGACAGATGCCCTTATGTAAATGTTGTTGTTGTTGTTGTTGTTGTTGTCACTGCTTTTTTTGCCGGCGATAATATTATTATTGTTGTTGTTGGTCGTGAGATTCACATTCACATCTTCATCAGAAAGATCACTTTCAATGATTATCTCATCTACTTCTGTTGGAACTATCAAGGATTTCCCCACTTCCACTGCTTTTCTCTTTAGATCCTTCACTTGATCAATCACACTTCCCAACAAAGCTGCCTTGTCCATCTACACCAAAAAAAAAAAAAAAAAGGCCCCCTTTAATTAGTGTATCAAACAAAACCCACCAAACATAAACTAGCAGTCTACTTATTTTGTGTGTGACAACATATGGAAAATGGGGTATTTAAGTGAAATACTGAATATATAGCCAAATTAAAACATACCCATTACAACTAATCAACTCATATTTGATCTTCTTCAAACAAAACATGAGATCGGACTAGTAGGCAATAATCAAGATCTATTAAGTGTTGACTATAAGAGAGAGATCATGAGTAATTTGCCTTATCAGACTTGGGAATTAGTTTCCTCAGAGTAGCAAGCTGTGCATTAATTCTGTCCCTACGTCGCTTCTCTGCTTGGCTATGGCTCTTAGAAGCAGCCAAGGCTTTATCCTCTGCACAGCTTCCCTGATGATCAATTGGTGCAGAAAGCGATGGAAAACCACAGAATTGGAAAGCTGCAGAGGTTGATACATGATTATACTGAGAAGGTACGTGCCATGGAGCTTTCAATGAGGAGCCAGAAAATTTTGCTGCCTCTTTGGGTGGGTGATGAAGTGAGGAATATTGGTGGTGGTAATTAAGATTTTCCATGGAAGAGGCGGAGAAAACAAATCAAAACTCATCGTAAAACCTCACTCACTGCTTTTTATCTCACATCAATAAGCTGCCGTACTGTTTTAGAATAAAGCATCAACAGTAACATGATATGGTGATCTTCACTTCTGATAGCGATTGGCATAATATCCACAAAGCCCTTTACTAAAAAAAAAAAAAAAAATGTCCGATGAAAATTGTGCTTGGAGTTATCCGCTTGTAATTTTGATATCGTGATTTTATTCTTATTTTTATTTTCATTTTATTGAGAAACAAGCAATGACCCACAAGTGAAATTGTACATTGTCCTTGGTGAGGGCATTAACACTGATTCTGACGGAACTTTGGACAAAAATCAAACGGGAATACACAGGGAGTATCTCTGCATATTTTGGTGCAGATGAATTGACCCACAAGCGTACAATCTTTCAAAATTTTTATAATTACAAACATCTTGGCATTTTAAATAATTTTTATCACTTTTTTTTGTGCTTTCAATATTATCCAGGATATATATACATATATATATATCTTCACATGTACCTTCGAATCCATTACAAATTGTTTCTTTCTTTGAACTTAACAATTTTCCTTTTTCTAATTAATTTGTGTGAAATTGAGGCCTAAAGAGAAGGAACGAGTTAGCGGCTAAGTTTGTCCACTTTCATAGGCTCTTTTTTTCTTTTTTCTTTTTTTTTTTTTCTGTGTCTAGATGAGAGTCCAACACAAGCAAACAAGAGTGCTTAAATCAGAATCACAGCAGTGTCATTCTGGTAGGACCACGTAAAGCTCACCACAAAGACGACTTTAAAGATTGATGCGGCCTCTGATCAACCACTCACTTTGCCAACTTCTGTTTACTCAAAGCAAGTAAACAACATTGTGTGGTATTTATGACTCCCGTGTTCTTTTCTTCCTCCAGTGGCTTTTTTGTTTTTTTTCCTCTCTCTTTTTTTACTGCATTTTCTGGGTCCCATTTGCTTCCACATTTTTTGCTAAATCATATCGTCGGCAAGATCAAGACAATGAAAATGTGCCAAACCAATATGTTTTACTTGATGAGTTTTTTTTTTTAAAAAAAAGGGCTTTCTCAAAGACCCTTCAATGGCTAAACTTGTCAACTCAAGTTCTTCTCAACTTTGGATACCGAGATCTACAAATATTCAGCGGATATGCTAGAGGAACACTTGTGTCATATTATAGGTAAAGAGTCATGACGAAAAGGTGCCAAATCAAGATTGTTAAGAAACCAACTTCTTCTTAACTTGCTCTATGGAGATCGCATTGAATGGCTCGCAACTTGGCGGCCGAGGTCTTTGGCAACTTTGGTACACGACAAAGGACAGAGAATAGCAGTAGGGTTACTTAAAGGATACGATGAATATGAGAGATCAGGACAGAAGAGGCAATCAAAAGCACAATTAGACAACGGGCACAGCAAAATATAAACACCTAGGACCCAGACTCCAGCAAGCACACACAAGTTAGTTTTAGTTTTTCAAGTTGCTTTGGCATCAGGAAATTAGGGTCGAGGTTCAAAGATTTGGATAGTTTAACTTTGTCACATCAAAACTCGGTTCCATAGAGATAAACGGGTCACATAACTTTGTCGTCCACTTATAGTCTAATTAATCGGATTTTGAGAAGATCCGGTCATGCAAGATAATTTGACATTAAAAAACACACGTTGCTTCTGTGTTCCCAACTCGAGGTTGAATGATTTGAGTAACTTTTTGTCATGTCAAAACTTAATTTCACAAAAACAAAAAAAGTAGGGTAACTTTGTTACAGGTAGTGCATATTTATGAATCGTTAGATTTCGATTGAATCCTGTCGATTTTCTCGATACTGACAATGAATGTTATGACATTTAGATCTGCACGTAACTACAAGATCTTCAGTTCCTGATAAGCCTTGTGGACAAGGTACACCATGCAGCAAATGTTGAACACTGCTATAAAGTCTTGCCTAGGAAATATTTGTACACTGACTCTATCTCTTGCCCGTGATAAGAAATTATAGTCGTATAGTGTTGCCAACAACAAGCACCAAAATATCCAAAATCAATATACATAAACAGTGTGTGAATGCATCAAGAAGGCGTCTTGTTAAAAAATGGTGGAACCCCGTGGCCAAACTAGGTTTTAGTATTCGTTGAAATGGATGGCACCAACTTTCCACACAATGTATGATGTAGCAAACATCACTGTGCTGATGAAGACGAACGAGAAAACAATGATAAACAAATCGTTACCCCCAGGAAACTGAAAAGTGAAGCCCTGCTGTGGCAGCCCTCGCTTGCTGTCATCGAACATATTTCCAGGGGCTTCTGGAAGTCCCTTCTTCTTCCCACGATCACTTTCTCTAAGGGCATCTAGAACTTTGCTTCCCATGTCTGGTTTAGATGCTCTCGACTCCATGTTGTAACGGCTGAGAACCCTGGCTGCCCTTAGTCTCTCCCTCGCTGTTAATGGCGACCTTTTTGGTATCTCCTTCCGGTTAGTTGATGGTGATATGTCTCTTTGATTTAAAGAAACTGGTGAACCATTGGATGCCTCAGAGGTTTGAGGCAATGACTCGTTATGAGGACTAGTGTGGACCTGACTATTTTCTGCAGAATAAGGTGAAGAAGGAAGATTACTAGTTGAAATTTGATCGCTAGACAATAATCTTCCAGCATTTTCAGAACCACCATCGCTGGTTTCTGCAGTAAACCGATCGCCTTCTGCAACTGAAAGACTGAAGTCCCACCTTTTTCCCTTTACACCCCTTTACAAGTCTCCTTGACCCCAACGCTCCTAAGGAGGATCTTACCTGGCAGGCATTTGATATTGAAGCTCCACTAGAAGAATTTGAGACATTCTGGCACTTGACTCCTAACCTCTAAAGAATAAATATTTGTAAATTAGGAAAGACTAATTAATACAGAGATCTTTTCTGTTCGTTCAGGATATAAACAATATATGCATGCACTGTTCTTCAGAGAAAAGAGAATAAAAGATAAAAGAAAAATCATTCCTATCACAGGTATAACAAGACCTTCAACTATTAAGGATCATAAGCAGAGTGTAATCACATAACAACATCTATTGCTGAAAATGCAGCTATGTTCTTCGCAAGAGATAGAAAAAGGATACATATAACCAAAATTAGACTCGTTCTCAGAGAAAGACAAAAGTTATGAATGCGAGAAATTCTCTTGAATTTCTCTGTAAACTCCAGGAAAAACATGTTATCATCCCAAAAGTTGCTGTAAATTAGCTCAAATCACCATATATTTTTTAACCCAGTAGGGTCAAAACAAGTCATGGGATCTTGCAGATAAGTCTTGGCTGATCCTTGGTCAAGATGCCCCTAATGAATAAGAAATCAATAAAAGACGAAACTAGCCTCCGAACATTAAGACCAAGCTCTATGTTTGGAAGAGTATTAGTTTGAACGATGTACAGTGTAAAGCTCTCACACACTACAACTATAGAATAAACTCTCATATGCTACAGTTTTCAAACTTAAGCCAATGGTTTAAACTACTCTCTCAAACCCCCTATAGCATATCTCTCTCACCATTTCCTTCTACTTCTTAGCATGTTGTTTATCACTATCAACACCAGTCTAATTGCAAGATTTAAAAGGCCTCAAATATGCCATATGATTTCAACTCAACGGGACAAGGAAACTTAACACGACCAGGAAAATAGACAAACAAGTAATAGAAATACCAAACTATCAATAAAGGAAACTTAAATAGTTTTTGAGAATTTATTTAACGCTAGTAATATATTAAGAAATAAAATTTAATGCTACTTTCTTTCTTTTGTTTTTTTTTTCTTGCTGGTTCCTCATGAACTCCTCCTCTCTCAATACCATCTCCTATTTAGGATATCAACAGAAATAAGTTTGAATAAGGGAAATTTTGTTCACTCTTCTCGGAGCTCCTCCAAAGTTCAGGTCTTTTCCCACTTTGATGCAAAATTAGTCACACCAAGCAAAAGACTTGTGAACAAACAAAAATCCTAACATGAATAAACTTATGATTACCCCCAACAAAACCACAGGAAAACTTAAAAAACAAAACAACAAAAGTGTTTCAGAAAAACCCAGATAAGAAAAAAGGAAAGTGTGTGTATATATATATATATATATATAACATGGCTGTTGACCAAATATATTAATTTATGCATTAAGTTAGAAAAGGAGAGAAGTAAAGAGCAAAGTTTTTACCGTTGAAGTGAAACCCACGACGGAGTTCAATGACACTGCCATTTGTGGTCTGTGTTTAAGGGCCAACCATTGGAATTAAAAGCAAGAGGAAAGCGAGAATATGTTTTTGCTGGGAATTTTTTTTTTTTATGGTACCAAGTACCAACTGAACCGGCGAGAAGACGAGTGGCTCGCAATCGAAACAAATCCTCACAAATTGACGTCTGATTGACTGCTGCCTCAGCGCGTGTTTGGCACGCCGATTTTAATGGGCCTTTTTTAGGCCGAAAAGGTTGTTGGATAATTAATATCTCTTGGAACCAAATTAAAGATTGAGCAGGGTAAAAATTTGAATATTAAATCTAGTAAAAATTACATAATGTAGCTTTTTTTAAGAAATAAATTAAAATATATTTTTATTTTATAAATATTATTTATATGTTTTTTAATTATATATAATTATTTGTTTCGAGCACTCTTTGGATTCTTTAGACTCAAATTTAAATTTGAGTATTAAGAATACTTTGGATACGTGTTTGTTTCTTTCAAAATCCGAATCCATTGAATATCAAAAATTCAAGTTTTTAGAGTCCTGACTCCCTCTAAACTTTTGATACTTGAATATCTCTGGTATAATTAAAACTAAAATTTTCTTCCCTAGAGGAAAAAAATCATAACTTCTTCATTTGTTATCCAATTGAGATAATTCTTTTTTCATTGTGTTTCGAAAAAAAATCATAACTTCTTCATTTGTTATCCAATTGAGATGATTCTTTTTTTATTATGTTCCTAGTAAAGAGATGAATAAATTAAGATTTATATTGTATTTTTTTTAGGATAATTAACATTAAGATTTTATTAACTTTGTTGATAAATTACAAACTATTTTCGCTATCTTTCTAAACACAAATTCTAATTTTATTCCATACTCAGATTAAAACTTAAATATACATCTAAACGTCAATTTGGATAACAATTCAAATCACTAACTCAAATCTTAATTCAAATTACACTAACTCAAATCAAATCCATTTACTAAACAGACCAAGAATTTAAAAAAACCCTCTAAGTAGATTTTATCATGTATTTAGTTTTGTTAACAAATCTCTTTTTTTTCCCATAGTTGTGTCGTTGAAAAAAATTAATATTAGAAAAATATAGATATACTTAATTAATTACATTGTAACTTAAAAAAAATTATTGTTTGTATTACTGATCTATAATGTAAGCACAACCTAAATAGGAAGTATCATTATTACTTGAAGTCTTATAAAACAAAATGAATGTCATTGAGTATCATTATCATTACGTATCATTAACTTAATGATATAACAATTATATAACCTATAAGATACACAAAAAGACTTATAAATATTATATTATTAATTTAATTACATATCACAAAAAAAACTAAAAATATCATTCACTTGAAGCCTTAAGAAATGAATGTTATTGAGTATCATTATCATTACGTATCATTAACTTAATGATATAACAATTATATAACCTATAAGATACACAAAAAGACTTATAAATATTATATTATTAATTTAATTACATATCACAAAAAAAAAAACCAAAAATATCATTCACTTGAAACCTTAAGAAATGAATGTCATTGCGTATCATTAACTTAATAATATATCAATTATATAACCAATAAGACAAATAAAAAGACCTAATAATACTATGTTATTAATTTAATTACAACACCTTGATTCCAATTTGTCAGTAAATTCAACTTGTCGATAAAAAAATTTCATATTTTTAGAGAATTTTAAAATCGTTATTTTATATACCAATTTGAATTTAAGTAACAAACACCCTAATTCTAGGGATTTTTTTTAAATATAATGATATCATAATCCGTTTGAAATATTAAATACATATATTATCATTATTTTAAAAAAATAAATTAAAACTAAAAATATCATTGTTAAGGTCATTAATGTCTTTATATATATACATTGGGACATATAAAGAATATTAATAAACTAGAGATATATTTTAATTCTACAAATAAAAAAGGGCCACATCTCTCATTAACCCTTAAATCTAATTTGAATCAGCAAAAATTTGAGTATTAAATCTAATTTGAAGATATATATTTCATGAGATCAAATATAAAAAGTATAGTTTTTGAATTGAGTGATTATATTTGCACCCACTAAATTCATTAATGTCCCTACCAAATCATAATTTATGCTTATTACAATTGTACCCTGCCTTAAAATGAGAGCTTTACAGATATACCACCTTTTTCGATTATAGATTGATATATGACACACGGAAAAAAACTCTTAGAAAAAATGCCACAAAGTACTTTTTTCATAATTTTACTCTTGTATTGATTATTGTGAGTGGCATATAGTGTAAAAGTTTATTTTTAAATAGCAAAAGTCAATATACTATTCAATAAGACGGCAATCAACATAAATATCTCCATTAAAATTACATTAAACCCACTAATATACCCCCACATGAGCGATAAATAGAAACAAGATTATTTTCAAAGAAATAAAAAACATACACCCATAATTAGAAAGTATTTTTCAATGGAACAAAAAAATCATGTCTTTCACTTTCATAAACCCTAAACTTTTCTTCATCAAAGTCTTTAAAAATTTCAATGGAGGTTTGCGTTGAAATAAAAACAGCAAGAAAAAAAACATGTCTCTTGAAGAGTCAACAAACACTAAAGTATGTACTCATCAAAAAAAGAAATATTATAGTACGTATGTCTAGTGTTTAGTTCCTTAGAGATGAGTTTTTTTTTTTTTTTCTGATGATGATAATAATAAAATAACTCTTTTTAATTTTTGTTCATGCTATTTGCTCTTTTTTTATTTTGTTTTTAATAATACAGGATGAAAACGTTGAGGATAATTCTGCAATGGACTATACTAATATATTTAACGCCGACATAGTAAATACATTAAGTTTTCATTATTGTTTGTGCATGAATTTATTTTATTTTATTTATTATTGTCAATCTATATATTGTAAATCAAGATTGAGATTAGGGTGGGGCATGAAAGGTTAAATTAAGTATTATGAAAATAATATATATAAAAGGATTGATTTTTCAAATCTTTTTTAGGTGTGCATTAAATATTAGAGACATCTATAAATTTTGAGGTGCAAATATAACTACTCTTTTGAATTAATTTAAAAGAGAGAGTATAAAAAGATAAATATCTCTTTAATATTTTTAATTTGTAAATAATCAATTTAAAAAAATAAATATGAAATCGTAAAGAATGAGATAATAAATATTTAATTTACATTTTATTTGAATATAAAATAAGTTTTTGAGAAAAGTTTTCTTAGTGATCACAAAACAAGTTGCCCACTTAAATAACATTATTGAGATCTCTAAATTAATTGTTCATGGTTAAGTTCCATAATTAAAACATCTATATTCATTGATGCGTAACTATTAAAATAACCATTGAAACACACTCGTGTTTATCATATATCTATGTTTAAAAAAAATTGCTAAAATAGGGAGCATGTCACCGTCAAAATGCTGTGTTTTAGAGAGAGAGGAGAAAAAAAATTGGTTTTCTGCTTGCCCCTCTTTGCCGGACCATCAAAATGTTGTTCTTGTTGCTTGTTTCCTTCAATTATCTGTTGGAAATCGGAGCTGACTACCTATTTTTTTACCACCCCAAGTATTTCGTAGCACAATATCATGAGAAGCGGCTAAGGTACCTAAAGCTCTACGTTAACTCGGTGTTTGAATATCAGTAGACGTGTTATTTGTCTATCATCTGGACGCATGGTTTAGAATTGGTCGAACAGCAGCTTTGAAATCTTCATAAAATCTCTGCTCCGAAAATCTGCTAGCTCGTCTCCTAGCTGCTGAAGCCGTCTTGAGCCTCTCGGTCTCTGGCATTTCGATGATGCTGAGAATAGCATCTGCATATTCATCCACGGTACAGGCAAGAAATCCAGTTTGCAGTCCATCTTCCTCCAAAACAATATCCATCTTAGGGCCAGCAGAATTATGGGCTGAAGAAGCAAGGAAGACAAACAAGGTAGGTCAGCGCACACACGAGGAAAAGAAAAAAAGCATTAAAATGAGGAAGAATGAATAAGAACTTTCTTGTTGTGCTTACCAATTGGGATGGCACCCGCAGCCATATACTCTACAACGCTAATGCCAAAGTGTTCATCAGTCATAGAATGGATCCCCGCGATGGCACCTCCCAAAAGTTTCACCAGATCCCTGAAGATGTCAAAATTAACTGATACTAAGAAAGAGCACCAAAATCACAATTGGCAGAAGTCAAATGCAAGAGAGAGCTAGAACATTATGGTTCCCATTAAATTTGTATTCATCTCTTTCAAGTTTCAACAGCTACATATTGTGCGTTTCTCAGTTGTTATGGAGTTTTTCTTTTGGGCCTCAACAAATGAGGGAACAAAGCTATAAGTTCCAAAATTTCGAAAAGAGGGCAATTCATTCATTACTTAATTTCTTATGGAAGCCCATCGAATAAGCTCCAGATTCACGCAGTTTCTCATGGGCTTCCACATCACAGTTACACACCACGAGGTTCTCAATTTTTGCCTGCCCAACCATTTAACTACAAGACTAAAACATGCGGCAAATAAGTCTCAGGTACAGACCTGTATGTCAGATTTTTATGGAATTCCACATCTGAGTCCACCTTTAGTTCAACTGCTCTATTCTTCAAATTTTGCAGTCTTTCCTCGTCTGATATATTTCGACAACTTCCAACGAACTGGAGCTTAGGTCTTGGCAAGTTGGCATCTAGTCTTCCTAATGCAACTGAGAAGGCCTCAAGTTGGAGAGTGTGTGCCTGGGACAGAAAAATCAAGTTACAAAGGGATTGTGATAACAAGGAAAAGGCCTCGGAAATAGGCGGCCAAAAAATTTAGTACCTTTTGCCAGTAAGGTTTATATGCCCACCTTTTCTGGACGAAATTGAGCAACGGATATAATCTTGGGGGGCTTAGCTGGCCTTTTTAAAGGAAGTACCTGTCTTGGTAGATGCTAGTTAAGAACTCAAAAGTAATTATTTGCCACAAATATCAAGATACATATTCAAGAAGTAAAAATTGGCAAAGCATGGTCATGATAATGCGATATGCCACCAACAAACAAAAAGTATGGCATTGAAGCGCATGTAGGAAGGTGACTGATAAGAGACGGGAAATTTTAGCTTGACTGCATTACCACTACAAATAGTTCAATAAGGTCTTCCCACAAAGCTCCCATCCAATTATGCACAGATTTTTACATACAAAATAGAAATAAAAGATTACAAACCTGAAGACCAGAGGTATCACAAGGAGGATAGACTCGCTTAGTACGATCTGGGATCTTCCAAAGCTTCTCAATGTGAGACCGAGTCCATGAAGAGTTGACCATAGCAAGATGGGCACAAGATCCTACAAATCCATACATCCAGCTAAATAGCGTGTAATAGATGATTTTGATCCTTGATAGCCAAACACTGCCACAAGAGAGGATTATGAGGTTTTACATTATAGCAGACAAGGTAATGCAAAGTTTCTCAATATTACTGAAAATCTTCAAGCTAACATCCATGAAGAGATGATTGAAGAAATGTGACAGCTGAGAAAATAGTGGAGAGTCCGTAGTCAATGTATAGGACAAGATTTATTATGAGGTTCCCAAAAACATATTCAATGTGTTTGACCAAAAAATTTGTACAAGAATCACAAAAACACGTATACCCAATCTAACAACTATATATTAAACCCTTAAGAAGTAAAGGAATTGTTATCAGTTGTTTAATAGTCTAACATCACATGTCTTCAACATGATGACCAAATATTTAGTACACCAAGAACCGATCGTTCATAAGAATCTAAGGACTCAAAACAAACCTTCGAGCAATCAAGGCATCATTATTGTACATAGAGCTCCGATCACGAACACGCGATAGCATGTCTAAACTGATCGTTGGATAATGAGTATAGCAGATAACTTTGCATCCAAATATCCGGGCAAGTGGGTATGTAAAAGCATAACCACTAGTATCAAAATAATAAAAAGGAGTGAAACTGCACAAAGCTTCCCATGAGAGGTATACAGAACCAAGGCTTTGCCCAACCATGGTGAACCGAGGATAAGTAGTCTCTTCGACCCACTTCCTTTTGTACAAATACACCACCTGAGTTAAAAATATCAAACATACAAATAAGAAAATAATTAGTTTGCCTAATTTTGAAAGGATCAGTCAATTCAAAATAAGTAACTCCTTGGCAACTCATTTATCATCTTGAAACGCCGATAACGACTCTAAATACAGAAAATTTCCTAAATATTCAAAGAATCTCAACCAAAAAATATAGCCATTAAGGGTTCTAAATATCAAAGTGGAAAAATCCCCATTGCTGCTATTTGAGCTGATTAACCCAGGAAAAGGAACTACATCTTAAATTAAACAATTTTAATACCACCAATTTGGAAATGCAAATAGAAATTCTACATTCTCACACTTTTTTTTTTCCCTCTTTTAAGAGTTTAAGAGCTATACCATGTTCTCAGACAACATTTTACAGGCTTAAAAACCTCAAATTTGCATAATAACAACTAATAAGAACAATTAAAATTTGATTAGAAAACAAGAATCACATGTATAAATCCAATTACGAAAAACAATAATGAACGAATTTCATCGGAAAACTATTCAAATGTAATTAATTACCTTAGGTGGATGAATGAGTTCGACTCCGAATCGGTCAAGGGCTCGAGCCATCAAGCTCTGAGGCGAGGCGTCGTGGTCGCCGGTGTAGACGACGCAGTCAAAGTCGGGGCTTTCCTCCTGAATCGCCTTGACGGCGCACCAGAGAACTCTCTCTCCACCGCCGCCGTCGTTGGTGTAAGGGTGGAAGAACCCCACGGCTCGTTTTCTGCTCCTTCTGCCATTGATTACGTGTAAAGCGAGTCGAAGAACCAGGGCTAACGTAGCAGAAATCAAAGCCAAAAGAACGATTCCGTTCGGCATGGAAGTCAGGATTTTGGATCGAATCAGAGTCGCCGAGGATTTGATGCAAGGAGGATCATCAATCGCCAATGGCGCAAACGACGAGCATGGAGCTTTGCAGTACCAACCCAAAACCCTGTCCAAATTATTTAAGGGATAAATCCATCAATAGCTGCTAAACTCTAACTGGAAGAATTCGGCAAAAAGGCCAAACAAAAAAAAAAATTTGGCAAATGACCTCTCATTTTTTAAATTAAAAAATAGATTTTTTTTAAGCATTAAAACTGTCTCAATTTTTTTCACAAAAAAAAGAAAAATGACTGTATCGAAGAGAGGAATTTAAATATAGTCTCAGAAAAAAAAAAAAACTGAAACTGTTTTGATGTCCAAAAAGTTAATTTTGTGATGCCAAAAAAAAAAAAAAAAAGGCCATGGACCAATTTTTTTTTCCCCGGAGGCCCTTTCTCAATGTACCTCCAAAAACTTTACCCTTTTTTTTTTCCTTTAGAATTAGTCTTTCTAATTAATTTTTTACTACAAATAGTCCCTAAATTTAAAAAAAATATTGTTAAATTTTGATTAATTTTGTCTCATAAAAATCCCTCAACTATCTTTCTCTCTTTAAATTAGTCTTTATATTAAAGATTTTACAAAATTTAGTTTCTAAACTAAAAAAATATGTCCAAATTAGTTCTTTTGTTAAATTAATAGCTGAATAAATTAAACATGAGAAACTTATAATTTGTTTTTATTATTCTAGAAAGACAACAAATATGTACACTATAAATTACAACCCTTTTTACATTTTGGAGTTTTTCACATAGAAGAAAGCAAATATACAAGGAACTAAGACATAAATAATGGATAGTCTATTCTGATCTTTATTTTTATTATCTCTGCCTTTTAAACCTATGATGTTTAGCAATTAATATCGAAAACTTTCAATTAAGCCAACAAGATTCCAAATTTGAAAATCCATTGTAATTGTAATGTGATAGCTAACAAACTCCAGTTAATGGATAAAAATGCTTCAACATTTTGCTTTATGAACACGCCAGTGATTGCCTTAAACGTTAATGATTCCAGTTAACAAATGCCAATTAATGAGTTTCAACGTTTTTCATTTATAAACTTGTTTGTAATTTTGGTTTTGATATAAATTTGGTTTTTTTAACAAAGAAAATATATATATTTATATATAAAATAAAATGACAACTTAGTATAGTGCACAAGGATTAACAATCGAATCCCAATAAGCTATTCAATTTCAATCTTTCAAAGAGGCCACAAGAGCTGATTAGCTGAGGATTCTTCAAACAGTCTGAAACAGCTTTGCAATCGTCTCGATGACAAAAGCTTTAAGATATTTCGAATCTCCCTCAAGGCCAGCATTTCCATAGTTTCAGAAATCTCATCTCCTGCTCCAACACCAGACAATCTTAGCTTCAGAGTTGGAGGAGGAGGAATCAGGAATAATTCAGTTTGAGCCAAGAGGGAAGGAGGAGGCCCTGAGGAAAAAGGAGACCCTCTTTGGCATTCCAAAAGGAAGCTCAACAATTCAGCATCCCGTCTCAGCCCACCATCAGTAAAGCCCTTACGTGCTGCCCAGACCTGATCAATCAATATTTTGCTGATAAAATTGGCCATGAGGACTAATTTTTGAGGGAGAAAAAGTTCAAAAAGTATTGATGAATTTACGCCAATTACAAAAACATTTTTTTATAAAAAGGATTCAATTCAATAATACTTTTTCTTTCCTTTTTTTTTTTGGAAAAATCACAGTAAATAACATTAAAAAAACAACAATATCAGTTTCATCGTAATGATTAGATTATCTAGTGTCATTTTTTTTTTCTAGAAGCAAGTCTCTCTTAGAAAACTCCATAAATGATTTTCACTTAAAAATTCTTTAATGTGACTGTCATAAAAATAAAAAAATCAAAATAAAAGAAAAACTCATTTTTTAGGGGATTATGTTTTTCATATATCACCAACATGTAAATCTCCCTTGATCTAAAAAAAGTATCTACAATGTGATTCTAAAAAAACAAGGTAAATAAATAATCCATTCGTTCTCATGCATAAAAATAAATCTAAAAGGTAAATAAATAATCCATTCGTTCTCATGCATAAAAATAAATCTTTCTTTATAAAAAATAATTATTTCCGCTGCCGGGGTTCGAACCCGGATATCAATCTTAGATATTAACCAATGTGCTACAGCGGATGTTGCTGTTAGCGTGGGGCTTTAATTATATATATGTAGCATGCTGTTGCATACCCCCGTCACGTCCACATTTTTCCAAAGCTGTGATTTGTTCCCCAATATTAATTAGGATCTTCTTTCATTTTACCTTCTAATTATAATTTTTTCAAAAAAAATAAAAATAGCGTATTAAGTTTAATAATGTCATATAATTTTAAAATACACAGTAAATATCATATAATAAGAAATTAAGTATTTTTTTTTTTACATCTCTCACCTTCCTCCCTCGTAAACACCAATAGTGGTCGAGAAATACTAAACATAATAATATTATATTTCTAAATAATAAAAAAATTTATTGGCAATTTTGTTGAACCGTCAACAACCAAGAAATACAGTATTAACATGTAAATACTATATTTACTTATTAATACAAAAATTCATCTACGACTTCACCAAAACATCAATAGCTTAGAAATATAGTATTAATCTGTAAATACTCTATTTACATGTAAATTCAAAGATTTACAGGCATTTTCGTCAGATCATTGACAGCCGAAAAATACAACAGTAATATGAAAATACTATATTTACATGTAAATGTAAAGTTTTGTACCGACGACTTTGTCAAACCACCAGCGACTGAAAAATACAATATTAAAATAAAATTACTATATTTACATAAAAATACAAAGATTTACTCACAACTCATCGGACCATTAACTGTTAAAAAATACAATATTAACATATAAATATTATATTTTACATAAAAATACGGTATTTTTTATAATTATAAAAATTTGACAACAACTCACTAGTGTCCAAAATATGCAACCCCAATAGAAAGGAACAACTACAACATAAAATAAATAAATATATATATATATATAAAAGAAAAACTCATAAAACACAAGCAAAAAAAAAAAGGGAATATGAAAACAAACTTTTTTTCTCCCTTTTTTTCTTCCTTTTTTTCTTCACTTTTCCCATATCAAAAACACAAATAAAAAAAAGTACAAAAAAAAAAATTATTTGTTTTCCTCAAATCTAAGCACATTACTACAACCTCAAAGGCAATTACTCAGATTAGACCTCTTAAACAGTGCTGGGAGCTCTCGGACGGCAATGGTAGCGCGCTCAAACTTGGACGATACCGGTGATCAAGGGCTCAGACTCGAATGGTGACCGTGACGCTAGAAAGGCGATGGCACGCGCAGGATTTGAACAACGTCAAATCTCCGTCGACTCTCAGTCGATGTCGCGAATCTCCGTCGAACTCCACCGAATCTCTTTGCTTTCCTCAGTTCTTCTATCGAGATCATGATCTCTAGCCCTACGACGGTAATGCCAACAGCGATGAAAGTAGTGGTGTGCAATGCTGGGGGATCTTGATTCCAATAGCAAATCTGGCCTTGTCGACATCTCCAAATCAACAGCCCCGACAAGGAAATTAGACAAGAAATCCAGTTAGAGAGAGGTGTACAAGAGTATAGAGAAATAGGTCCATTGGGGATGGGTTTGGGGTTGAAGAAAGTGGAAAAAAAATACGGTTTGTGACCAGGGTATTTTGGGCTTTTCGTCCTTGTAAAAATATTGAAACATTGAATTGCTATTTATTTCACATTTTCAAAATTTATGACATAATTTACTAAAGTATTAGTAAAATCTATTATTTGATATAATTTCTCTTTTTTTTTTTTTTCGAGAAATCCTAGTACATAATAAATTTTCAAAACCGATAGAAGCAGTTATTACATTTAATTAACTTATTAATAAATAACAATATTTAAGTTTTTTAAAGTTTTAAGTGTGTGATTTTTAAATTTTACCCTAAATTTTTTAATCCTAAGCTCCAAATATTTTATCCCATTCCTAACACCCATTCCCTCTCTTCCTCTCCCTCTCCCCTTTTCCCTCTCCTCCTCTCTCTTTCTTAGATCAGGTGCCGCTCATGGCTATATGAAGGTGCCCATACGACGATCCTCGTCGTTTCTTTGCTATGGTGCCGGTGCGATGAGCCACGCCATCTTGAGCTCAAAGCCTAGCAATGCCATGGCTTTGCGATAACGCCAATTGACGGTTCTGATGGAGCTTCATTGTAGGCGGCACAATGAGGCTGAGAGATCGGAAGAGAGGGGAAGATGTCGCAAACTAATGAAGAACTAGGCATCGCCGCTTGTTGCAGTGAAACCATCGTCGAGGTGGGGATGCAGGGGTATTTCAAGAATTCTTGAAATTTAAGATAGAAAATATGCTATTATTTTTCTTTCCTCAAAATTTTGCTATTAATTTTTATTGCTTTTTTCATATTGTGCTATTTTCCTTCTTCTCCTAATTTTTCATTCTATCTATTGAACTTCAAAATATTAGCAGCTCTAACCCTTCCATTCAACTCAATCCTTTCAAAGATGAGGCGACACTAATTCAAAGGATTAAAATTTAAGATTAATTTCACAAATGATACGTGACTTATGTGGTCAATCTTACTTTAGCCTATTACTTTTAAGGTCTCTCAAACTTCACCCTTGATTTGTTTCAATTTTTGTACTTTTCATCGGTTGAGAGTTAAAAACATAACAAGATATGACTTGTAATCGGTTAGCAAAATGTTATTCTATATTTTTGTGTCATAATCACTTGCATATCTATGTTTATAAGAGTAGAGGAGAGAGAAACAACAAAAAGCAACTGAATATGTATCACCGAGCTAAAAATTATATGTTAATACCCTCAGCTAGGTGTTACAATTGATATATATTATAAAATGTCTAATTATAAAGAAAACGAAAACTAGAAACTACTAAAACTGAAAAATAGAAAATGAATTGAAAAGAAAAACATGAAAGAATAATAATGCCCCAAAAAAAAGAAAAAGAATAATGATGCTTAAGAAGAATCAAAAAATAAAGTTGATGTAGAGTTGCGAAGAGAATATACAAAATAATAATAAGAATAATAATAATAATGTTTTTGACATTTTAATGTCTTGGTTTGTTCTATAAAATTAGTTTTCCGATTGACAGAGTTTTTATTTTATTTTTTGTTTATTTTTACAACCATTAGTGATTATATTGTTAAATTTTATAATTTATTTAATAGAATTTCATTCGAGTTTAATAATATTATAAGAATTTTATGGCCCTTAGTGGATTGGGGATTCTCGGACCCTAATCCCTTCTTAAATTAGGCGGATATAAGAGACAAAAGAGTAATAAAAAATGAAGATGGCGATGTGTATGTGTCTCCGATCCGGCTCTTGCCACCCCTACTTTAGCAGTGGATGTCAACATTTGGACCCGCCGATGTCGATCATGTAATTTTTACAGCGATTCCCTCCTCTCTTTTTTTTTAAATTTTTAGGAGGCTTACATTGTCGTATTCATTTTTACGTATGATTTGCTTCTATTATTTGTCGTTTTAATTGTTATTTTCGTTTCTTAGTGCCTCTATTTCTTGTCTTTACTGTCGTTTTAGTTTCTTACGCTCCAATGTATTCTCGTTCCCTTATTGTTGTCGTCATGTGTTGTTGTCGTATTAAGTTTAAAAGCAGCATGTCGTTGTACTGGTTGTTGTCGTTCACTTTTCATGTCGTTTTCTACATTTTTCACCTTTGTTTCTCATGTCGGTTAGAACCAATCAACAAGTAAAAAATTATAAAGTATTCATAAGTTTATTCAAAATATCACAAACATTTTTTTAGTTTGACTACTCAAAAAGTGTCCCTAAATTTTTTAAAGAAATATAAAATTTTCTTTAGATTAGTCATGTTCTGAAAAATGTGAACGCTACCTCCACTAATAAGCATTTAAGTATTTTTAAAAGAATTTATAAACAACTTAAACATTAATCTAAAATATTAAATAAATTAAGCTTAAAACTAGAAGGAAAAAAAATAAGAAGTATGAAGAAAGATCGGACTTCAGAGTAAGTCGAACATGGATGACTGGTGAATTGAGGGTGGTGAACAGAGGCTTTCTTTCCCTTTTTTTTTTTTTTTTTTCAGGTTTTACACTTTTGAAATATGTTTAGTTGTAGAATATTTTTGTTTAAATTTTTTTTTTTTAAATAACTAGCGTTTAAACAATACTTCAATGTTGATTTTTGAGGGTCGAACGTCTTCAAGAATTTGCCTAGTTAAAGCAATGTTTTTTAGTTCTTTTTTTAAGAGTAAAATGATAATTGCATCCAAATTGGAGAAAAACAAATACTAATCTAGACACGAAGGACTACAATATATTTAGTGACGCAATCTCAATAATAGATTGAAACCACTAGTAAGTTCGATTGAAAAGCTCAAGGGGCAATAAATATGCCAACTTTTAAGAAGAAACAAAAAGACATATAATAAATAGAGCACATAGAAGGCTCTTTCAAATACACCACTGTAGATGGTGGGCTACTCCGATCCCTCAAGATCAAAAGACTAGAAGCACTAAGGCCAACATCAACGATACGCAGGTTATACAAACAAACAACACCGAAAGATAAAGAGACCACCTCCATTATTGAAAATAAAATCTAACAAAACAACCATAAACTTTGGCAAAAAAATCACTCTATTTATTTGACAAACGCACAAACTAAAACAAAGAGGTAGGACCCAAGAGATATTGACGAACAATTCGAAGACAAACCAACCATTATCAAAAAAAGGACACAGAAGTCGCAACACTGTCGGCGTGTCGAATGGAGGGCGTTGTCTGCACAGACCCGACCTTAGAAAGCCTGAAGAGAGAAGTCCAAGCTTTTGCATGCCACCAGTCCGAGAAGAGAGAAGTCGCTCCTCCACCTCCTCTAGTAATTGTACATCCACATGTAAGGAGCCTCAAGGTCGCCGGAAATTAGAAGCAGCCAAAAACAGCTACCCAAACTGCGTCGAAATCCCCCTCCCCTCAACCCAAAAACTTCACCCCAAACCACCAATGAGCCAGCCAAAACCCATATCTCCTTTCATCGTTGCACTTCAGTAGTCCCCCATGCTGCCAGAAGTTCGAAGGCCAACCCAAAAGCAACACCAAACTCCAGCCCCATGAACCTCCTTGCAGAGGCAGTTGAACAAACTCAAGAGAGAAAAGAAGCAACCCTAAGAGAGGGAGAAGAGAAAGACACGAGTGAAACCAAACATATATGTTTTTTTTTAACTCTTTTCATCGTTGCACTTCAGTAGTCCCCCACATGGCCGGTAGTTCGAAGGCCGACCCAAAAGCAACGCCAAACTCCGGCCCCATGAACCTCCTTGTAGAGGCGGTTGAACAAACTCAGGAGAGAAAAGAAGAAACCCTAGGAGAGAAAAAGGGGAGAGACACGAGTGAGACCAAACATATATGTTTTTTTGAACTCTTTTCATCGTTGCACTTCAGTAGTCCCCCACATGGCCGGTAGTTCGAAGGCCGACCCAAAAGCAACGCCAAACTCCAGCCCCATGAACCTCCTTGTAGAGGCGGTTGAACAAACTCAGGAGAGAAAAGAAGAAACCCTAGGAGAGAGACACGAGTGAGACCAAACATATATGTTTTTTTTATCTCTTTTAAAAGGCTAAGAGGGCATTTTTTTTATTTGTGTAAACCCAAAGAAAATTGGTTTTTGAACTTGGAGAATACTTCTAGGACTTTTCTTGTTTAGTTCATTGTCTATCTTATTTCTCTCAGAATTACAAACTCTCACTTATGTACCCCCGGTCGTTGCCGTCACTCTTACACTTTATATATTCACTTTTTGTATAATATACTTGAACTTCGAAATCATCAACAATTGAAGTTTAATAACGACTTTTAATTTTCGTTAAGTACTCTTTTTCATGTATTGAATTTATATGTTTTTCTTTAAAATGACAAGTTGTTCCCTTATAAAAACTACATGCAAAATTTGTGATCAAGATTGTCCATGCTTTTTAACCCTTGTTGACTATTGGACCTTAATTGTCAATAATTTCAAAATTTAAGATGCATTTCACCAAAATTAAAAATTTGTATCGCATTATGCCAAAAAAAAAAAAACAAATAGTTTGAAATGCATAATACAAATTACTCTTCTTTTTTTGCTAATTCTTGTCTAGTCCCTTTTTATTTCGTTGTAGTTTTCCGTCTTTGTGCTTAAATGATCATCTAAAAGTAGCATTAAACTGCTATCCTTAAAGTTTATCATCTTTTTTGTGTTTGACCTTTACTTCATCGCTTTTTTTAAAAAAAGTCAGTTCCATCACTAGTCACCATACATGCTAATGTCGATAATAAATCCCTTCAAAAAAATTGAACAATAAACCTCGTACCCAAGAAACGAACAAATCCGCATTCGCAAACTATTTTTGAGAGGGAAAAAAAAAAAAACACACGCATACAAAACAGACAGAGCGAGCTGAGCAAGTAGAGACGACAAACAAAACAAGCGACTCTTAAGGAGACGAATAGAAGGCAATCAAAGTAGTGTGTAATTGTATGAACTGTGGAAACAAACCACAGCAATGCGATCAGCATGCTGTGTTTCAAATTATACTCCGGGGAGTTCTTAAAAAAAAGGAGAAAATAGTACAGTAGAGAAAATCCCAAAGCTAGCTTTCACCAGCAGCCAAAAAAAATGCCTCTCCTACCAAAAGAATATTACATAACATATCAACACACCCCTATGGCTAACAAAAAAGAATTATTTGGACTGCACCTTTCAACCCATCAAAGACAGAACAACAGAAATGGCACAAAATTAAATTAGAAGTATCTCCTAGGTTGCTCTAACACCTAGAAACACAAGGATCTGCAAAATGAATGCTCTGCCACATCTCAGTAGCTGCTGCCCATTGGTGGCATGCCAAAGGGTGGCATTGGTGGCATCCCCATTCCGCCCATTGGAGGTGGCGGTGCAAAACCTCCACCCATTCCTGGTCCTCCTCCCATTCCCGGCATTGGTGGGGCAGGCAAAGCAAGTGGCAACAATTGAGCATACATGTTCTGCAGCAGCAAATAACATTTTATGAACACAAGAACATAACAGTAGCTGAGAAGAGATCGACAATAATCCCACACTAACACAAACACACACACACACACACAAGTCACACGTCCGATAACACAAGCAGATTGATTCAAAGTGATTACCTGCTGTGCAATGACGTCCTTCTCTTCCTTTTCTTTAGCCTTAACCTCATTCAGAGCTTCAATTTTGTCCTTCACAAGTTCATCAACTTTGCCCGTGTATTCACGGATAAACTGCAAAAACAAACAGAAAGATTAAGTAAATACAAAATTTAAAGTATGACACATCCATGATTCATCTAGACACTCTCAAAACATCCACGCTGCACAAAATTCAGACGTATAACCATATGACAATTAGCGCACAAAATAGAGCTTCCAACTTATAAATGTGAGGAGGACCAAAACCAAGAGACAGAAACAACATAACCGCCCATTTAATTTCCCCTGCCCTAACCCCTAACAGCAACCAAGCAAAAATAAAAACAAAGGAAGAAAAGGTTAGTTACCTGCAACAGATACGGGAAAGCAAAGTCGATCATATCGTTCATCCACGCAAGCTCGAGGGCAACATCCACCCGAATCAAATCATAGCAAACGAAGAGACACGATGCGAAGCACTCCCTCTTCCCCTGTAAGCAAAACAAGGTATATTAGTTCAAGTCATTGAATTCTTTGCAGCCTTTACACTGTAAGGATATGACTTGAGTTTTTCATTTAGAGAAATAAAACCGAACTGAAATGAGTACCTGCTCAATGAAATAAACAAGCAATTCCTCAGCAAGTTCACGATCACCAGATTGGGAGGCTGTCTCCATGGCATCTTTGTAGAGGTTGTCCTTCTTTGACAATGCAATCGACTGCTTCCATCGGCCAGCCTTTTTGTATATATAAGCAGCAACACGTCTCATTTCAAGAAGTTCGTGTTTCTCAATCTGCACAGAAACATAACAAAAAGGCTCATGCAATGGATTCATTAGCACAGCATGATTCACTAAAAGAATTGTTCCCAACCTTCTGTGCTAGGCCTATTTGATCAAAGTTATCATGCATATCAATCGATTCACGTAGTCTATCATAGTCTTCCTCCTCAACATATATCTCATTCAAAGCTTCATTTACAGCTGACACGTTGTTGCTCTGAACTGCAACCATGTATGGCTTCACGAGACGCAGATGACCAGCCTGATTTTTAATAAAGGAAGAAGACAGAAAGAAAATATTAGTCTTGCAGATGTAAAGGTAGGCAATAGAAGTCGTTACATATGTCCACTCAGATAACATTCCACAACAATAAATTACCTTCCGCATAATGTCAACAACACGGGTATGGTCCACACGAAGTGCAAGCACATTGAGAAGGTCATTAATAAGGTCAGGATGTTCTTGCAAGTAGAAGTGCACAGCCTTATAATATAGCTCCACGTTAGCAACTTTGACTGCCACATCTTTGAACTGCATGTGATCCCATGCTTCAGGAGAATGATTCATAATGGTGGTGGCAGCGTTGTCAAACTCATCATATTGGATGTACAAATAGGTAAGTTCCTTCCAGTGTTGTTGTTCATCACAAGCTCGTATAAGCTTGGGAATATTGAGACGAGTCGAGAACAATTTGATATGCTCCATAAGTTTCTCTGGACGATATCTAGCATACAGAACCCCCAACTCTGTAAAGATGCCCATATGTGCACGTTCTAACCCTAGACCACTCTCCATGAGAGAGATTAGCTCATTGAAGCATCCTCTGTTCTGGTAATATTCACTGACCTCTTCCAAGTCATCAACCTGCATAAGCCAAATGAATAACTTGCATCAGCATGAATGCTTGCAAGCTTTCATAACAAGAGAAAAGTATGCTTTGGTGCATCATACATAGCATCATAACTCTAGAAGATCCATTAAAAGGTCAATGTTATTAGACTTTAAAAAGCAAAGAATGTTGCAAAGATGCATGTATTACCTGCACAATAATGTTGAGCCCACAAATCTGAGCCAAGCGGAACTCCTCTGCATCAACACAAGCAAAGCAGACTTCCTTCCATGTCTTTGCACTGTTAGCTTTCCTTGCAGCATCAACAGCACCTTGGAACTGTTTTAACTTCACAAGCGTGCTGGCCAATTTGGCCCAGTTAGATATGAAAGCAAATATTATTTTTGCTGCCTCATACAGGGCTTCATCATACAAGCGGTCACCCACATTCTGGAGATTGGCTACGTTTGGCATAAGAATAAACTCTTCAATGTCGGCCAGCCTATCAATCTTTGCATATGCATAAATAAGCTCGCTGTCCACCTTTGGCTCTTTAGCCTTCAGCCTAACCATCAGAAGGTACCTCACCAAGTCATGGTAGACGTTAGCATCCTCAGCAGCACGAATAACATCCAGGAATTGAGTAGCATCATCTGCACGAATAAATGACTCAATTGCATCACTCACTAGGCCTTCCCTGAGTTGAGCCTTTGCTACCTGGCTCCAAACAGCATCTTCTTCAACACGGAACGCAAACTCCACAGCTCGTTCAATGCTTCGAATGTTATCCAATAAGACATTGACAGCCTGTACATTCAAGTTAAACTTCTTGAAAATTGCAAATGCTTCTTCATACAGTTGTGCTTCCACAGCTACTTCTCCCACTGCAGGTCCATCAAAATTATCCAGTCTATTGATGTAATCCATAACTCTAGATGGATCTGCCTTAATGGCTGTCAATATAAGCAAGTTTTGCAGATTAAAGTTCCCACTGAAAGCGGAGTTCTGAAGCACAATTTTCTCAAGAAGCTCAATTAATTCATGGGGCAAGTCGGCAGTCATGAAAGCCTTAACAGCTGCAGAAACTTGCTCTGGGCTCTTGCTTTCAGGCAAAGCTGTAGACACAACTTGATCAATGAGCTGTCTTCTGTAGTCATTCTCAGGGTTAAGAACTTTCTCCCACAGATCACCATCCATCCTTTCAACCACATACCTGCAAACGAGAAACAATTTAGAATGTCCTAAAAAATGATGGAATAGATAGTGGAAAAAAAAGAACAGTCATCATATCACAAACCTAGCTTGCAATTTGAATAGTGAATTTTTGTTTGTCACATTGATGAGTTCTTCATCACACTGTCCTCTTCGGTAAGCAACAACAGCCAAGGTAGGATCACGTTTCTCACAATATTTACCCACAACACGAGAATCATAGTATGGGTTAGTGGTAAGGAAGTGCTCTGGGTTGTTGTTGCTATCAATAATGATTTTCCCTAGAGCGTTGTGGACATGTACATCTTGGCTTCCCTCACTCACAAGATGCTCCAAGAATTGAGTGAGCAAGCGAAGTCGATTCCTAAAACAAGATAATGAAACATGAGAAACATTGATGAAATAATGAGAACAAGAACCATAATGGAAGGACAGGAACGTTACCTTTTCTCGCATTCTTCCACAAGGGGCTCCACTGGAAGCAATGAACGGACAGAAAGAATCAAACCTTTAATAAAATCTTCCGGACACTCATCATCTAGCAACTGCCCCACAACTAAAGGAGCATTCCCAGGGTTCACCTATGAGATGGCATCAAAATCTCATATCAATGAGCTATTTACATTTGTGAAACATACGGTACATGAAAGTGTTAGATGTGGCAGAAACAAATACCTTTTGAACATAACCCTCAATGTAGCGAAGCATGTTGTTTGAGTACAAGTAATGTGTGAGATCTGGAACAAATCCGAAACGATCGCAAACATTGATCAGTGGACGTGCATCTGGGAGCTTAGCTTCCATTAAAAAGTTCTTTGTTTTCTCTGGGTCATAGAAATTTGATTCCCTTGTAACACGTTCAACCTCTTTGATTTGACCAGTTCTAGCAGCTGCTTCAATGTACTTGAAGTGGATATCAGGATCCTCACTGTCCCATATTGAGAAAGATTAAGGAAAAGAAAAATATAATGAATGGTTGGACAAAAACAGCTAGATAATCCCTTAAAAAAAAACAAAAACAAAAACAAAAAGAAAACACCTCCTTAAATGAACAGATTACCTTGAGCTCAAATACGATCCTAAGAAAAAGTACAGCCCTTCATAAGACTTAAACTGCTCAAAAATCTTTATGCATGCATCAATACCCAACTGCTCACAATATTCCTTAGCAACCTGCACATGAAAAGAAATAGAAAGATTCAATGCCACAACATAATAGGTTTACCAAAGACAAAAGACCAAATTAAAATAAAACATCATACCTGCACAATTATCTGAAGGTTGCCTCTTAAATTGACCAGTAAAAGGTCCTTCATACACTCCAATGCCCATTCTCGTGAAAGAGTGCCGAAAAATTCTACAAGAGACTGTAAAAACCCACGGTCACTAAAATTGATGGAACATCTTCTACCAAGTGAGATAAACAAAAGTACACTTACTTGTGGCTCAATTGCATGGGTATTCACAATGACCCGCTTAATATCTGGCAACTCTGTGTAGTGCTGTACCCAAAGTGAAATGTTTTTTTCAGTGACGGCCATTTCTTAATACACAAAAGGGAAAAAAAATCATAATTGAAAAAGGATTTTAAGAAGACATATTACTTGTAGGGCTCGGACATAAAGACCAGCTTTTTCACAAAGTTGGGCAATTCGAGGGCGATCATAGTGGCTGAACATTCCATTGGCTAAAATTGCATCAGCTACATTTGGAAAAGTTACCAAATTGATTTCAAGAACCTTTGTTTGCAGGAAACCATGTTCTGGTAGATTTGGCTTCAAGACATCCAACAGAAAGGCTGTGGCCTCACGGATCAAGTTCCTCTGTGGTACAGAGAGATACAAATAAAAAGTAAGATCTAAGATACTTTTTACAATCGTGCAATGCCAACAATTTCATACCAAAAATATAAAGAAAAAATAATTAAAAAGATGAATTTAACCTATGCGTACATATCCAACGCCTGATAATGCATTTCTTAAAGATAACAACGCCAACCCAGAACGTAAGTTGGGGATGACGCAAACTGACCCAAAAAAGCAGATACAAAAGAAGCTCGAAAACCCTGGCACAAAAGGTTACGATTCCAAAAGGATAGATAGTTACAAACCTGAAGAAAAAGATCTGTTATGGTGTTGTAATCAACGGGACAACCTCCCTCCATTTGAGACATCATTAATGCAAAATTAACAGCACCCTGCATCCCCAAACACAGAATATAACTTATTCAATATTATTAATCAACACTTGAGAACAAAGTTTTAACAAATATCAAACCCAAAAAAAAAAAAAAACTTTTTGCCCTCTCTTTTTATTACTATTTTCTTGGAGGGTGAGGGAGTTGGAAATAATTTGGGAAGGCAAGAATCCAAAAAACACAAATGAAAATAAAAAGTATCCCACCTGGAACTTTTCTACTATTATATAGTTTGATTATGCCAATTACTTGCCGTATCTATGCATACCTGAGGATCCGTGCGAAGAATTGTTTGCAAAAGGAACAGATAGTCTGGCGTGTATCCAACCTATAACAAAGCAGAGTAAAATAAACTTGAGCCCATTATGTAGCTTCACCTTGAATCATTAGGTAAAATATAATTTCGAGGTCAATTAATGACACATCCTTCACCTGCTTCGAGTAGATTAGAATTTTGTCAAACTCCCTTCGCTCTGCAAAAGCTGCAACAACTTTTGGAGTTGCTCTGGCTTTAATATATATTTTCAAAGCAAGGTCATTGTCAACAGTCTGCAGTAAAAACATGATTCAATTGTACGCATACACATAAGAGGTGGCATAGGAACGACTAAGGCTTTATTAAGGCAAGAAACACATACGAAAATTTAATTTTAAAAGACGAACCTTCACAAGATCTCCTAGTTCCTCACTGCATTCCAGTTTGTCTTCAGCCAACCAATTTTCCAGCAAATTCTTCTTGTTCTGGTTCACAACAAGACGTGATAGCTCCAAGGACTCAAAAGCATTCAGTTTTCCTCTCGTCAAAAGTGTCCCAAAGTACTGCAACAGTGGCGGTGTTTGCCCAGCTTGCACAGGAACACTCTGCAACAAAAAGAATAGACACCACAAAATTTACAAAGGTCGATCATTGTTCACCTCAAGAAGGAAGGAGTCTATCTCTCTTTACAGCCAGCAAATATCCAGTTCCAACTTATGAGTTAATTGTCCAGTGTTTTATTATCTCAATTAGGTCTATTCAGGAATACTCTAAACCTTATCGAAAACTTGATAGTTGAAACAGAAATAGCCATTTCAAGTTTTGTCTCATCTCTCTGAACAATCATCTAAAAATCCACCTTTTAGAACCATTCAAAACAAATCAGAGATGGCCATGTCATTCCACTTTAGCAAACTGGCCGCTAAAGGACGTGTCCTCTTATGCGTCTCTGACAGTTTTGGTGCATCTTTCATAGTCGAAACTAAATTGAGAAAACGTTTGCATACACAAACTAATTTCATCACAAATGTAGCAATAGAAGCAAAATAAAAACCTGAAATTTTGCAACAGTATCAGGGGTACGGAGGATTCCTTGTGGAGACTCAGCTGCAAGCTCAGCAGCTTCCTTATACTTTGTTTGAGCAAACAGTTCTTGGAATCGCTGGACAACCTGAAAAAGAAAAAAAAAAACAAAAACAAAAACAAAAACAATAACAAAAGCAATGCAGCAGAAGTTTTTAGCATCCAACAAAAGCATGTAGGCACTAGTGCTGTTTACTCAACTACCTTAAACAGTCATAATCAGCAAGAAATATGTATGGGCGGTAATATGCAGACACACAAATCTGTGTCCTAAGTCTTTGCAACCTTAGATTCTATTAAGAAAGCAGTGAAACAAAAAGCTATATAAAACAAGCACCAGAAGCAGAACTACTGCTGCTGAATGGGCAGTTGCCTGCCAGGCAACTAATAAGTGCAAAAGCATTAGTTTTAGTCGTGTCATTCAATAAATTCTTTTCTAGCATATCCTAAAATGCAGCCAAAAACACATACATTTTGAGCAGGCAGATAAGGCTGTGGAAATGGCAATCAATAACTTCTTGAGGTGTTTACAACATTAGCACAAACAAAACTATAATTCCATCACCACTTATATGTATACCTCTACAAGACAATCTGTTGTTAAGAATGTAATCAAGTTGTGTATTAGATAGAAAAAAACTTACCAGATTCTCAGCACCGGGAAGATTTCCTCTTTTAGCAAGATTGACAGCAAGCTCTAAATTATTCAACTGCAAGAAATTTCCAGATAATATTCATAAACAGTAATTTGTATCTTTTCTAATATCAATAAAGAATAGCCAATTTGTGAGACATACTTGACCACTGACAAAAGGCACGATTGTTTGGTCATTAACTGTAGCCAATAACACCTGGCCTCTCCTATTGATTGCATAAAAGCCTCCAAGCGCTGAAGCCTCTGCTGTCAAAAAGATTGGATCTGGACTAATTCTATTCCTGTAAACTGCAGTAGCCGTCTCCAAATCATAAACAAATAGCAGCCCAAGCTTGGTGATTACATAAATCAAACTGTACTTGTGCGAGATCTGAAATTTAAAAAACCAATAATTAATATGGATACTGTATAATCTGCAACGTAGATTTGTACGGCATACTACAAATATTAAATCTTACTACCTGCATTGCAACAGGAAAATCATCGGCGAAATCGGGAGGGAAGAAAAGATCTGCTTGTTTCTTCGTAAAAGAAGGCTTTCCTGTAAATAAATTTGTAGAGTTAAAAACAGATAACAATCATTCATCAATCAGCAAGAATGCAAGTGAAACATATGACAAGAAGATGATCATGATAATAGTCTGAAATCTGACTGAAAGGTTCCCTTTGCACCCCAACCAAAATATTGCTTGATACATTCCCAGCTTGACCTAAAACCCTAATGGACATTGCTCAGCTCCACCATGGCATAAATTTTCAACCCATTTCCAACTTGATTCAAAATCATTTGAACTCATAACCAACAAAAAAAGTCATGAACTCAGGATTTATTTAAAGTTTCCAATGTTTCAGATAAAATCCCCTATCCATCCAAACTACAGCAAAAACATTTTACCCTACTTAAATTCTTGACATATTTGCAGATCATGTCTTCACATTAAATTAACCTAAATTATTGTAAGGGAAACAAGTAGAAAACCAAATTCTTGTTATAATATCTTCGTATTTTCAAGATTGCTCAAATAGAATCGCACTACTAGAGAGAGGAATTAAATGAATATATCAAGTTGACCTGGTTGTGCACCAAGCTCAATGACATGTAGCTTCGATGTAACCTGCCCAGCATTAAGTGTCTTCGTTGCAAAGGAAATAAGAGTAGAAGGATTCTCATTTCCCGGAACCTATATGCAGCCCCAAAAAAAAAAGATAAGAAAAAAGGTTAACCAAACAATCAGGTAGCAAATACAGGCCCCGTTTGGTTTTGTTCTCATAATTTTTTGAAATGTTTTCGCACATTTTTTGAGGCAAAAATTTTAAAAACTCTCAACACAATTCACAAAAAATTCCCATTTTTTAAAACAAAAACATTTTCACCTATTTTGAAAACAATACCAAACGGCCCCACTAAGTTTTTAACTTCATATGCATATTGAGTGGGTGTGTGTGAGAAAGAAGAGATAGGGCAGGGGAGAAGAGAGGAGGAATGTTAGATAAGTAAACCAGCGCACTTTAAATTGGGCAAACGCAGCAGCATGTGCTTCCAGAGCTTGACTACGCTGCTGATCAACTGAAAAAAGTTGCATATTCCCTTTCACCAATTGTGGCCTCTGCAAACAGGTATAAAGAATATTAATAGAAAGGATCATATCTAAACTTCATTTCCAAGGAATTTCAAGTGACCCGCACCACCCCAGGAGCACACACAGAAGAGAAATCAATAAGGTAAGAAAGAATTTCAGAAGCAAATAAAACTAAACGAGAGTCAGTCGGATGACGGCTCTTAGGCTAGAAAGATGGGTACAAAACTAACTTCCATTCTACTGGCATGGAGCGTATGAACCAGTAACATTAACAAGTACTTTTATATATTGGCCAAAAGAGAATTCCTCCTTAATTAATCTATGCACACAAGTGCAAATGATATGAGTAAAAGTATTCAGACTAGTGTTACATCAATAAAAACACACCTCAGGTGCACCAGGGGCAATTCCAATCAAAACCAACCACTTCTCAGAAGGGTCACACCGATAGTTTATGATCTGATTGTTTGCCAGATTAGCTGTTCTTTCAAACATCTTCAGAGGTTCACTGTCACCTACAAGGGAGATAAATGCATATAGTAACCAACAATATAATGAAACGAGAGGCAACAGCATCAAATATTAAGAGAGAGAGAGAGAGAGAGAGTTGTACAAAAAGAATTTTACAAGTAGATCATAGAAATGTGATCTGGAATCAATTTATATTAGGTATGCTACCTTCGATTGACCAATGATATACAGATGTCTGTGTGACCAGACCCAACAGCTTTGGGGTAATCCATTTCCAAAATACAACCTACAGAAATAAGCAAAGGATTTGTTAAACCAAATAACTTTAGTATCATGAGTTTGATACCCAATCAAGATCACATCTCAGAACGATGCTATAGGAAAAAAATTCTCACCTGCTCAGGCATCAGATGTGATTTCAATTTTGCTTTCAACTCAATGTTAAAGATTTGTAGGTGATCCTGATTCGTCCCCTGGACTTGGGCTATAAAAGAACATTAGCGTATATTAACCCAATGAAGAAGAAGAAGAACTGAAAAAGAGATGAGAAACAATAGCAAATAAAATTTTAATAGTAACCCGATCAATTAAAAGTACTGCACGTGCATTTGAAATTTTAAATTTGTGAAGGAACGCCTGTAATCAGGCTGCATAACAGCTTTTCTAGCCAACATATATATGGAAAAGTTGGGGTTGGTTTGGAACTAAGCGAATTCTTCCTTTTATGACCAGTAGCAAATCACAAACAACATTATTAGTAAAGCATTCACGTTATTGCTTACTCCATTTATCAGTAGCCTAGTACTGTTAAGACCATATCATAGGAAGAAAAAGGTAACAATCCAGATCATCAGACCCGATGTCTAACAGATTCTTTGAATGGGGAAAAATGTCCACTGGCATGCAGAAAAGTTTCCTCATACAAATCAACCGATATTTTCTTCAGTTTATCAGTTATTGCACCAATTGCTCAACACACACACAGACATATAAGGAAAAACAAATTTAGTATTTGCTTTGTTTTACTTTTCTGTCTATTTCCTCTTTCGAGGACTCCTTGTCCACCTGTGTATTTGAATCTTATCAATATAAAGTGTTTTTCTTATTAAAAAAAAAAAAAATCTGGGGACGCAATTGAAAGATTCAAAACCAATCTAAAGGGTGGACAGGACAGCATCCATGTACAAAGATGATGAATCGACTATCAAAACCTTGAAAGGAAAGCAATATTAAATAAACCATGAGAGATTTCCGTTGATTAAGTACAAGTTATTACTGGAAAATACACTCATGATGCACTATGTATAAAGAGCGAAGATATATTACCAAAAATAGCAACCAACACACTAATAACATCTGACTTTTAGATGCATAATCATAACCTACCTTTCAGAGCAAGGATTTTTGAATTGGGATTCATTAGTGCAGAGTCCGCAGTAATAGGCCTCCTCAGAGGTTGGTTTGGCAAATTCATATCGACAATAACAATACTATTCTGCGGCGATGTTTCCCGCACGCATATATATTTATCAGATTCCATCGTGACATGCGTAAATGTGATGAATTGCGGACTAATTCCAATGCTTGGAAGCTGCAAGCACATCAGATCACAATAAAACAAAATCCGATTGTTCAATTTCCAATTTTGGGGCATATAGCCTTACTAATTAACAGCAAAGTTCAATTCTAAGTAAATCATATAAAATAGCAATTGCAATTACATCCGATGCAACATGAATTTACTCAACAGATCTGACGGGAACCCAAGGATAAGAGATCATCAGATCTGTATGAATCTCGACACAACTAAGCAGTAGAAACAATTTCAAAAAAGAAGTCGAGCTAAGCTACGAAAAGGTAATAAAGAAAAAACCAAATATGAAAGAGCAAAGAATCAGTAAGCCCTTTTGCAACTATATAAATCCAGACTTCTTCCCTTTACAAATCCAAAATTGAGCTTTTTCCATAACCACATCAAACGGAATCAGGAAGGTGCGAAATGAGACAGAAATCGAGAGGGAACTCACCGTTAGGGCTTCCCTCATGGCGATCGGAGCGCTAGCCGCCGCCATGGTTGTTTGGATCTAGAGGTGAGATCGGAGAATCGCGAATTGGTGCGTCGAAAAGCCGAAAGGGGGCTACGGAGAGCGTTTCGAACCCGGGCAAGGGATCCGAATCGCTTCAAGATCTGAAGCAGCGAAGGAAAATCTCTCAAAGTTCTGGAGAGTTAAGGAGGAGAGAGAGATCTACAGACAGAAAGAGAGAGGGAGAGAAAAAGGTGGAAGAAGAATGATGGTTCCGATGTTTATAGTCGAGAAGAAAAGGAAATGTAATTCCCAGTAAAACGACGATAGAAGTAGAGACCTCGTCTCAATGAACAATGAAAAACGAATTATTGCTGCAAATTAAAATTTAAACAATAATAATAATAATAAATTAATAAATAAAATCGCAAAACAGTATAGTTTAGATCCGACCCGACCCGAACCGGACCATGAACCGGAAACTTTTGCTTGGCTGGTAGGCAATTTTACCATTTTCTGTTGACATTTCTTTATCGGTTTCGTTATGGGTTTTTTTTCTAATGTATAATTTTAGGCTAAAGTCGTAGTGTTTTATTTACATTTGTTTGGTACGCTGTTTCAAACTCTCTATTTCAAGCCATCTATAGTAGCATAAATCAAAAAACAACTATAGTATAAATCTTTTAATAACTACAATATTTTGAACTAAATTTTTCTTCCAAACACCCTATTAACCTTTGATATTTGCTTTTCACATCAACGAAAAATGTAAAAGACAAAGTTTCTCAAAAAAGACCGGGACTTACAATGGACTTTCTAAGGGAAGGCACTTTTTTTTTTTAGCTTGGAATCATTGTTGGATGTATTTTACATAATGCAAGCACAAAATTTCATTTGGACAAAAGATGGGGTTCAAATTGAAATCACAGTTTTTGACGTTGTGGCATATAGTTGTCAATTATCATATGATATCAAGGATTGTTTGGTGACCAGGCTTAGTTGTAGACTTGCAGTAAAAAGTATCAATTGCTTTTGTTACTTTGCATAATCAAGTGGGATCCGATGAGCCGCTCAAGAAGAATAGCAAGATAGCAAGTAGTTACGTATATCGTTCTCTTCAGTCCCTATAAACAAGAAGAATCTTTAATATAAATAAATAAATAAAAGTATATTTACTGTCAAAGAACTAATGGATTTTTTTTGGCTTGGGGTCCTCAAATCTTTGAATCTTTTAGCAAATTAGCACTTGGCTTTGGGTCCGGAGTTTGTTATTTTAGTTTCGAGATACTCATTTTCTTGGTGCATGTTAGTCCTTTACCTATTGTAGCCGTTAATTTCATCCAGGGCTTGATATTTGAAGGCTTTTTTTGTCTTCAAATTCTCAAAAATATTTTTTTTCTTTTGGCGAAAAATTCCCTAAAAACTTTTTTACTTTTGACATTGGCTTAAATGGATGCAAATTATAGAGTATATTTTACTCTTTTGTTTGAATAAATTCGTAATCTTTTAGCTTTTTTTTTTTTTAGAAATTGCACAAATTGTCATATTTTAATATTCATTAATAAATAATGTTAGGTATTTTAAAAATGTGTAAATAATAACAGATTTAATTTTAATTGATTTTTAAAAAAATATATTGACTAAATTACCCTCAAAAGCCACAAAGTTAGATCTGATTTTAAAATAACATTGCTTTCTCTCTCTTCCTCTCTCTCTCTGTGATTTTTCCCAGACACCCGCCCATCCTTATTTATTTTTTTTAGGGCCGACAATTTGGGTTATGACACGATGACACGATACGAACTAGACACAAAAAATACGGGCTAGGGTTGGAAAAATAGGCCTCGGATTGGAATTGGGTCGAACCCGTCTGACCCGCACAAAAAATGAGTTGGGTTAGGGTCAACCGAATCAACACAAAATCAACCCGAAATAACCTGCCAAAAATGTTTCAAAATCAAATTAACTCGAAAATTGACCTGAAAATTGTTAATCAACCCGTGTAACCCAAATTGAACTCATGTGACCTTAATGCAACCTATATAACCTGAAATTAATTTTAATGTGTCAAATTAGTCTAACATTTGTTGTATATCTAACTTGACATGATTCTTATTTCTAGCATATTTGTTTTTGTTAAACTTATACAAAGTTTTGTTAACTTTTTTGATAGTTTTGTTTTATTAGGTTATTGTTTATTTTGTAAGCTTATTGTTGGGTTTATCGTGTTGCAGGTCTATCAGGTTTAGCAGGTCAGTGTGCCGTATCAACACGAACATACATAAAATAGCATATTGGTGGGTTGCACAGGTCAAGTCAGGCCAATCCGTCTACACTTTAGGTCGTGTCCAGGTTGGACCTTTTTTGACCTATCGAGTCACGAGTCGGGTTCGGATTGACGTGTTGACTGTTTAAATAGGGGCTCAACCCGACCCATAGACCCAAATTACCAGCCTTAATTTGTTTTCATTTCGTTCCATTCTCTCTCCATTTGTCTTTCTCTTCCTTCTCTTCTATCTCTCTCTCCTCCCTATGTTTCTCTCTCTACTCATTCTCTCTCTATCTCTCTCTCAGTCCACCTTCCCCGATTTTCTCATCGGCACCACCTTGCCCGAGTTCTTAAATCGGCAAGACAGTTTCATTTTTGACAACGAGGCTGAACAGATCTAGAATCGCATTGGATAATCCAAGATCGCGACCATTTCTAGTGTTGTCGCAAGGATTTTTCATCCTCGACGACAAGCACAAGGATCGACGAAAGCGCCAAATGTAGATTGAAGAAATTAGGGTCGCCGTGAAGAAATCTCTTCTCAACTTCGACAGATTACCGACTTCGTAGAGGCTCTTGTCGGTGTCATGGTTCAAATCATCGGCTATCACAGAGGAGGCTCTCTCGGCACCAGGGGTGCAGTGGAGGCAAAGGCATTTTGTCAGAAGTACAAGCAGGTTGAGCAACCAATACTATTGCTGTTATATGAGACTTGTATTTGTGATCATTTTGAAAAAGAAAAAGAAAAAACATTTATTGTTTGTTGTTGTTTTGAGATTGCTAAAGATTTGTTGTCATATTGAGCATAAAAAAGGAAAATAGATTTGGTGTTGTTGTGAGATCTGGTGTTTTTTGTGTATATGTTTTGAATATGTATTTTTCCTTGTATTGTGAAATTCAATGTTTTCTGGTTGCTGACGTTGCAACAGTGCCATCGATATTCGTCGGGCCTCCTGCGGTCCAACAAAGTCATGGGTTAACTTTTGTATTTAAAGGTAAATATGGTGTTTTGCTAGTAAATTTGGATTTTTTGGCCGCTGTTGGTCCAGCGAAATCGTCAGTGAATTTTTATATTACACAATAAATATAGTATTTTCTGGTAAATATTGTATTTTTCAACTATTGATAGTCTACGCGAAGTCGTCGGTGAATTTTTATATTTATACGATAATATAGTATTTCAAATGAATATTTCTCGGCCGTTGATGATCGGTAAAGTTGTTGGTGCATTTTTAATTTACATGGTAATACAGTATTTCAAGTGAAATACTGTATTTTTGACTGTCGGCAGTCCAGCAAAGTCACTGGTAAATTTTTGTATTACACGGTAAATATAATATTTCTTGGTAAATATTGTATTTCTTAGCCGCCAGCTATTCGGTGAAGTCGTCAGTTAATTTTTGTAGCTACATGATAATATTATATTTCAAGTGGAATATTGTATTTCTTGTCTGTCGAAGGTCCGACGAAGTCACCGGTGAATTTTAATTTTTACACAATAAATATAGTATTTTTTTGTAAATATTGTATTTCTCGGCCACCAGCGGTCCAGTGAAGTAGCCGACAAATTTTTGTTTTTACATAATAAATATGGTATACGACCGATGGTAGTGCCGATGAAGGATAAAGAAATAAAAGTATTTTAAGGTTTTTGTTCTCAATTTCTTATAATATGTTATATATTATACATTTTAAAACGATATGACATTATTTACAAATTTTAGCCTAAAATATGCTCTTTCTTCCCCTTTTTTTTAAGTATAAATTGTTGTTTTTTAGCTCAAGGCTAACTATTGTGTGAGGTGCCCTGAAAAAAAATTGCTCATCTGCAACCTTTTCTTCTATTTAACACCAAAAAATTGTAATTTGTTACTGTGTGAACCTGTAACGCCCTTATGTGAGGGTTAGCAGTATTAAATAAATAAAAATAAACCTAAATTCAATATTATTTAAATCAATTAGACAATGCCCATGGGTCTTTAAACAAAAATAAAAATAAAAAATAAATGTTTAAAATACAAAGCACAGTTTTTAGTGTAGCACCAAATATTTAAAATACAGTCATCGATACCATAGTACAATTTCTAAATAATTTAACACAGCCATCATGAAAATAATGCAAATCTTACATAGTACAATTCCGCAGGTCTTTGCACATTTTGTAAGGCTTGAAGAATTTGTCCTAGATTATTCACTTCCCGTGCAGCTGGCAAGATTTGTGTTGCCTGTCATGGTTGCTCATCTTCCTGAGCTTGTTCCATCGGTCCAAGTTGCTCAACTTCTTGAGCATGTTCAACCGATTGTGACTGCTCAGACGATTGCACTTGACGTCTTGGCGGCATAGTTTCTACTGGCTGCACAAATCTAACCAAGATTAGTACCAAGTGATGATGACATTAACACTTAACTTTAAAACCATTTCAAAAGATTAATTTTTAAGATGGTGCTACACCCCTAAGTTAACCGAACCTAGGCTCTTATACCAAAAATTCTGTAACGCCCCTATGTGAAGGTTAGCAGTATTGAATAAACAAAAATAAACCTAAATTCAATATTATTTAAATCAATTACCATGGGTCTTTAAACAAAAATAAAAATAAAAATAAACGTTTAAAATACAAACCACAATTTTTAGTGTAGCACTAAATATTTAAAATACAGTCATCATCACCATAGTATAATTCCCAAATAACTTAACACAGCCATCATGAAAATAATGCAAATCTTACATGTTCTAGACGAGTTACAAATAAACAAGATCTTCTAACACAAAAATAGCAATGTTGTTGCTATTTCTCGTTAGATAAGTTGCACTAAGTTCCGCCTGAGAGATGTAAATATGATAGGGATGAGCATCGACATGCCCAGTAGGGAAAAACCATTACTTACCTTAAGGTTTTATTCATTACCACATTAAAACTACATAGTTAGTTAATTAACATTACATTTCAGATTATGAGGTTATTTAAGATCATATTCCGTTGATACTATAGTCAATTATTATTAAGTTTTATACTTATACATATATATATAAATATTACAATTCATCATTATTCCTAGATATCCACAATAAATAAAGTATCACTCAACTCATAGAAACCCAAATGGGCGTGCTTGGCCATCCTCCAAACATTCCAAGAGTGTTCCGGTAAGTAGACATCAAGTCCTGAGTTCTCACCTAGTCGATTACTGTATAATGTGTTCTGGGACTTTCGATCCAAGGGAACGTCATCACCTCCCCTTATTTTACTTTTTAGGGTATTTGTGCTCAAGGACGAAACCGTCGCCTTCTTCACGTCTCATAATTTCTTTATAATCAACCTTTGTTTATAAAGTTAGTTTTCCTAACCATGCTTTTCAATTTACAACATGTGTTAAATTATTATGTTCGTCGCTGTACAATACACTACTAGTTCTACATCATCAGGTTATAATTATAACCATATATATTCAATAATATCATTTACATATCTTGCAACATAAAACAACCAAATTTTAATTTACCAAAACTCTATAAAAGATGAGTAATAGAATCCCTACCTTCCAAGCTCATCAACAATCTTTTAATCTCAGAATTAATTAACGTTAACTCCACACACCCTTGATCCTAAGGCCTGCATAAGGACAATTAAAACTAAAGCACAACATATAACCACATCCATAAATGAATTATGTGTAAATTTATCTCACTAATGTGCCATTAAGTTTTTATGTAATTTCTTTTTAAATACCAAAGTAAACAATTTTTATCTTAAACACAATATAAAATACATACAAGTAATCTATATATTTTAGTCTCTAATAAGATTCATAAATCACTTAGGATAGTGTTGGAAATGTTGTAAAACATTAAGGGATTAGAAGGTGAGCAAAGTTGGCTTCTTGGTTCAGGTTAGCAGCTGGTATACCATAGCAAACTGGCTGTATACTTTTGCAAAAAGTCAAGTTCACTATCTACAATTAGCACATGAGCTAACAGGTAGTTTACTTAAGGGTATACTGCCACTGGTAGGTTTGCTAGTTTCCAATCTAAAAATTAAAAAATTCATAAAAAATAAAATACAACTCTGATTTACGCTCACGATAGCTCATTGGAAAGCTTAGGATGTCTACTTTTAAAATATGCAAACCAATTTACAAAATTCCTTTTCATCTAATCCCAAAATTTCAAGAAAGAGCCACTGCCCATAGAGTTATTACAAAGTTTAGGGAATGTCAAGTTTTTTTTTAACCCAAAGCATATTATCCTTGTTCAAAATCTCAAAACCATTCCAAAATATGCAACATGCGTTATATAATCACAATAAACATATTCTCATGAGTATTATACCAAAATCATCATCAAACCATATCCCTAGCATTTCTTGCGAATAATAAGGAAAACATACTTAAGTTTACTCTTCAAGCTTAAAACCTTAATGTAACAACCTAAAATTTTAATGCACTGAAAATGCATTAAATTAAGGATTAAATTGAGACGAAAAACGTGATTTAAGAAAAAGTACTATATAATAACATGAAAATTATACGGTATTGGAATAATACAGTGTAAAAAAAATACACTGATGAAATTATGCAGTATGTATATTACACTGTAAAAGTGATGCAGTGTAAGAATTGAACTATTGTAAAGTCACATAGTATAAAATTGGACTATGTAAAAAGTGTAGATCACACTTTTTATATAAAAGTAAAGAAAGAAAAAAAAAAGAAAAAATTCAGGATAAATATCAACTTTCTCTCTCTTCACTTTCTCTCTCTACTTTCTCTCTCCTCACAAAAATGAGTTTGAGATTTCGAGCTCTGTTTTCGACACTTCCCACACCGTTGGAAAGATCTCGACGAGCTGAGCTCAACGATGTGCCGAGCAGCCCAAAAGGCCGCCAGATGAGGGCTCACGCGCCGCCCAAAGTGGCGGTGAGACCCAAATCTTCTCGAGCTTATATCTTCGTCGTCTGACCACCAATCGAGGTGATTTTGGTCTCTATGGACTCAGGGTGATGAGAGGAGCAGGATGGTACCCATTTCCCAGCTCAATTTCAGCTGGAAGAGCCTCGTCGAAGCCACCCTATGTCCGCCATGGCACCACCGTGGGAACCGTCGATTATGGTGGCGGTGAGGCACATCGTTGATGCCAAAATGATCAGAGGGGGACGGCCATCAAAAGCCCCACATCAATTGCTCAGTAGCACAGCTGTCGATCGAAGAACGATCAACACCCGTCGCCACCGCCGTGAGGAGTTTGAGTTCGCCGTGTTAGGCCGAATTGAGCTCAATTGAGGGCACCAACACCCTCAGAAGAATGAGAGGAAGTGATTCGGCACCTCAATTGCACGAAATAATCACCGATCACTGGAGAACCAAGAGCCACCGTAGAGCCCCACCGTGAGGAGATGGAGCTGCTAATCGGGGTAGAATCGAGCAATCGCACCATGGGGGAATTGCTCAGAAGGCCACGGGGAACGTTTCCCCTAGGCCAATTTCGTGGCAGCTCCGCCGTGAACCCGAGATCGGAGCTGCCGATTGTGGTCGAGGAACTCGTGCTCGATTCGAGCAAATGGAGGTCAAATTGATTGAAATTGACCCCACCAATGGACTCAAAAGGGTCGATTTAGGGGGGGTAGGCTCAAGCTCAGCCACCAACGAGGCCAGTTGACGCTGGTCAACGGCGGTCAACGGTCGGTCAAGGGACGTTTTGGGATTTTACGATCCAGACCTCTGATCGACGATCTGAGACCGCCCCCGGACTCGTTTCAATGCTTTGAACGCAACAGTGACCTCCGTTCGAGCTAATTCCACTCTGGTGAAAATCATCTGGTACCGATTGCACGTAAATTGAGGTGATTCAAACTGCATTATCGGAGTCCAGAATGACATGTTAAAGAATGTATGATCTCCAGGAAGCATTCTTAGCCATTTATGGTCATTCGATGAGCACTGCAGAGGATGCTTCATATATTGTTGATACAACGAGGTATACTTGACCCGCGTAGCTCGGAGTCCAAGTAAGTGGCAATCTCGCATACAGTATGTACTATATTAAAATGCATTGTTATGGATGCTAAGTTTTAAGGATGTTTAAGTAAACTTGAGGTAACCCAGTGGGTTACAAAGGAAAGGAAAAGAAAAGGTAAACCGACAGTTTACCGAATTATGATAAAGGGAATGCATGTTTAATGCTTATGTTTTATTATCAATCGAATGGATTGATAAAAAGGAAGTTAATTAATAGTCGGCTATCGTATGATCAGGACACAGAAGCCGACCAATGAAAGAAAAAAAGAATGAGAAAAGAACGAGACAGGAAAGGAATAGAAAATGCTAGAGCTATAGACTGATAAGTTCAGACCTCACCTACAGCATGAAGTAAAAGATTTTTCAAATACTTATTTATATGTTTGCAAATGTGTTTACAATTGCTTTGAGGGTTAATTTTAAAGTTTATTTGCATTTATTATGCAAATGATTTTAAAAGTTCAATGTAAGATTTGCAATGAATTTGCAATTATTATGTTTAAAGTATCCTTGCATATTAATATGCATAACATGTTTAAAAGTACAAGTTATGATTTAGAAAGTATTTAAAGTATGTTTTGCATTTTTGATGATGCACAATATTTTATAATTAAAGTTATAAGCTTTATGATGCATTGTTATGCATTAAGTTAAGTTGCGAAATAAAAGTTGCGATTTGCAAAATGTGATTGCATTACATGTTGCATATGTTATGCAATAAATGTTAGAGTACATGTTATGACTTGTAAAAGGTGGTTGCATTACATGACGCATTTGTCACGTAATGAGTTGCATTTATTATGCATTAAGTTGCATTTGTTATGCAATAAATTTTACAGTACAAGTATAAATTGCAAGTTTGTTTGCATATGATGTGACTGCATTTGTCATGCTCACAAAAGATAATAAGAAGGTAAAGTAAGGATAAAAATGAAAGTGTCGTACCAGTCTCTGTGTTATGAGGTATTGAACGTAAAGTTAAAGTTAACCTCTAAGATGTGAGGTACTTGACCACATGATCGATGGTCTCAAGTCTTCTGCAAGAGAATCATCATGTTAATGATCTCATGATTAATGAGTTGGTACGAACACTAAAACAAGATAAAGAAAGTGAATGAAAGATAAGAAAAGTTAAGGAACGAAGATAGTAAGTTAAAGTAAAGAAGAGTGTTCATAAAATGCTCATAATTGAAAGTATATAATGGAGCATAAATGGAATCATGCATTTTGATTCTGCTTGAATTCCTTTTTACGGAATATTTATATGTTATGTTATGTTATGAAAGACGTTTTGATAGAATGTTATGTTAAATGTTTACGAAAACATATTTATGTTATGAAAAACATTCTGAGGAATGTTTTATGATAAATGTTTATGGAAAACATTTTCATGTTTACAAGGAAAGGCTTATAAACGACGTGTTGTGAAAAACGTATAAGCAATGCTTTACGAAAAACGTTTACGTAAACGTTTTAAAAATGTGTTATGAAAACGTTTATGAAAAACGTTTAAGAAACGTTTTATGAAAAATGTTTGGGAAATACATTTATGAAAGATGTTTCAAGAGAAAAGCAATGCTTCAAGAGAAAGGTTTTTATGAGAAAAGTTTTAAAGTATGTTTAAACGCTTTGTGAGTTTATGTTTGAACTTACTGAGCGTAAGCTCATAAAAAGTTTTTCATGCTGTAGGTAGCCTTATGGGTGACCAGTAGGACCCGTTAGAGGAGCTGGGTGCTACGGAAGGGCAGATGCAAGATGTGGGAATGGATACCACTACAGTTTGCTTCCGCGACGTAAAGAAAAGGTTTTACACTATTTAATGTAGTGTTTTCAAGGTTTTTAAGAAAACCAGAGTTTTAAGAAATGTTTTCAAAGGTTTTTAGATACATTGTACTAAATGTGTTATAAAATTATGAAGTGATGTTTTAAGCTATGTTCAGTAAATGTTTCTTATTCAGTTTTAAGAAACAGTTTGAAATGGTTTTAAAGACAAAGGTTGAGCGAGGTCTCAACTGGAATAGCGACAAAGGTCGCAGCAGTTTTTAATTACGTTTAAATGGATGTTAAATGTTAAAATTTTTTTTTTTTTGTAATTCAGTTTTTTCTTACTAAGTAAGTAAGATTACTGTACAAGAAACGATGTTTAAAGTAAGTTTAGTGACGGTCGAAAAGGCGGGTCGTCACACTTAAAACATCAATCTTAAATTTATGGAAACTGGTTTTAAACGTTCCTAGCATGTTTATAATATTGTTATCAAACCAAAATAAAGGTTGGTTGTTGTTATTAACTCAAGACTCAAGTTTTTGTTCATAAATGCTCAATTATGCATGTTAACATAACTAGAAATTTGCATAAATTTTGAACACGAAAATTATGCATTAAACATGGAGAAAACACATACTAAAAACCAAGTTTGAATTAAAGAAAACCTATCTCAAAACTCCTTTGAAAGGCACCAAAATTTGGATTAAAATCAAGCTTGAATTGACTCTAAAATGGCTTCAAACATGGCTGGGAATTATAGCTGCCTTGGTTGCAAAGAGAGTTTTGTTCTCTATGTCTTTAGTCAGAGATTGAAGTAGGAAAGGAAGAGAATGAGAAACTAAAGAAAAAAGTGGTGAGGGTTGAATAAAAATGTATCAAAATAATTGAGAGGAAGGGGGAGTTTATGGGGAAAGTTGTAAGAAGAAATAAATGAGCATTAAAAGAAAATATCATCATGTCTCCCACAGAGACTTTTAGCAAACAATGCCAACATAATTTAGGGGACAAATGGAGTAAGTTGTGGAAGAAGATGAAGGAAGAATTAAAAATGGTGGGTGGGAAAAATCTCTATGTCTCCTTCGGAGACTTTTAGCAAAATAAGAAGAAGGCTACTTAATTAAGCATTAATGTAGGGGGCCAAAGTTGGTAGAAGTGGATGATAGGCAAGTTTTGAATGTTTTCTATGGAGACTTGGTAAAAAAAATACTAAAGTAGCATTTTTTTAATAATTGAAACAACAAAGACAAACTTGGTAATTTCAAATGCTACTAAATTCTAAATTGTCACATTTTATTCATTAAATTCTACAAAAACCATACCAGTTAAAATAACGAGTGTTACAGAACCTAGGATCTATTGTGGCTATTCATTTTACTAGTAAATATTGTGGTTGGTCCCACGACTATAGTAAAAACTCTCCTTTATGTCTTTGCATTCTAAATGCATAAATAAATAATCACTCCTAAGCTTGCCATATAACAATACATTAGTTACTCTATTAGGATGTTTGATAAAATGAGTTGAAACTCTCAAATAATAAAAAGCTCTAAGACTAAGATGTTATAATAAAAAGTAAAAAGGTGTCACAATATGAAACTCTCACATTCTATATGTTTTTAATCAAAATTAGTTATAACACACTTTGTTAAACACCCAATACATATTATTCCTCTGTAATAAAGAAATAGTTTCTCAATTAAGAGATAATTACTAACAGTCATTAAAATTTAAAAAAAAAAAACTAATTGTCTGTATTTTTTACTATTTGGAGAAAGGTTTAGATATTTCTCCTGTGAGAAATACTACATAAAAAATATAAAAAATAAGAGGTATAACTGAGAGAAAATTATAGTTATGCCATACTTTTAAAAGTTAAATTTATTCATGTCACTTTTAGAAAAAAAAAATTCCACATTATCATTCATATTACATGTTAAATTGTACCAGCCGAATTAATGAACATGGAGGCTCATCCAGGCCTGGAGCCCGCACGGGCCTAGGGTCAGGCCACACGAATTTTTATAAATTTTTTTTTTAAAAGTATCTAATCGGGTCGCCCTAACCTAGCCCATTCTCAGCCAAAAGAGACAAGCCATAGTCTGACCCGTTTGGTCCTGCCCAAATTGACACCTATAGGTATAGCATTATATTTATTCTATGTAGTGATAATTTTAAAATATGTAATAGCAAAAAATTATTTAGTGGTGACCAATGTTATATTTCAATTATGAATCCTCTATCAATTTGCCCCTCGATTTTGTCATATTATAACAGATACAGATAAAAAATGGATTTTTTTTTAAATTTTATACAGTTGGAGTGCAATGGCCACTTTTAAACAACATGGCCAAAATGACATGAGATCCATAATTCAAATCTCTTTACGAATTTAATCATTGTTACTGTTGGAAAAATACTACGCAGTGGAATTTTAAAATTTTTTATATCACAGTATTTTTCAAAACACAAGTTTGACACACTATATGCATAAATTAACTAGATCTTACTAACATCTGAACGTTGAAGAACTCCCATAATCCATGAAGAGAAGTAACCTTTCAGAATAGCCTTAACCAACTGGTCTTCTTTACTATTCTCTCTCCACGATCGGAGTGAGTGTGGGCCCACACGTACAACTCTTCACCAGGTGACTCTCCTCCTAACAAATTGAGAAAACCCAAAGCTAGTGTTCGTGATTTATGAACAAGAACTCTTAGGGAGTTTCATAATCTCACTAATAGAATTTCACTCTTAATCTCTCAATTGATGTAAATAATAGTGAGACTCACTTCCTTTTTATAGATGTTAGGTCCAGGAGTCAGTCCTTATCAGATAATGCCTTAAAATTCAAATCAGAATCAAATTTGGATCAATATCTGATGAAATTCGAGTGAAAACGCATGATCTTTTTATTGCGTGATCGGCATGCCGATCTGTCTAACTGGCATGCCAAACTTGCCCATCGGCAGGCCGAACTGTCGATAAAAAAATCTCAGCGAATCTTTTATTTTTCACCCGAGATTCTATAGGATAAAGTCTCAGCTTTAATTCAAATAACCCAATAGAGAAGTTATCTAATTAAAACAACTTTATCTAGATAATCTATAGGAAAATAAATGAATTCCTAATAATTCTACAAGTTTATCTTGATCTAATTTATCCAAAATTAAATCTACTAATAAACAGATAAGAATTATCTGATCCCAATAATTCAACAAGTTTATCTTAAATTAATTTTGTCATAAAATTAATTCAACCGATAAGCAAACATGAATTATTTGATTCTTTTGAATTTCAACTAATCTAATAAATCTGACACAAGTCACCAATTATTGGAAAAACACGCCGTATCGTTACAGGATTTTGTGAGCTAGCAAAGGGGACCAAATGGACCTATATAGTTCAAGCTTTCGATAATTATGAAACTCAATATTCCAGATATATCAACTCCAATGCTACTCCACTAAAAGCTTGGAATTGCACTCTCAAACTATATAGAATTACGAAGCCCGTATAGCTAAGTCTCCATGACAGATCATAGTGTATCGTATCCCAATAGGATTATCCATAATTGGCTTAAGGACAAGTTCCGTCTTACCTTCTCGATTATTTTTATCTTATGTTCTATTATCTCATTATCGAAAAACTTACCATCCAAAGATAGTATACCATTCAGTTACACATATGTATCCAAATGGTTGAGCGCTCTAGTTTTTTAATTACAGGATAACACATATAAGAGGATATCACTACTCTTGAAGAGGAACTATGGATTCCATATCTATGAATAATAGGTCTACGCTATCAAGAGTCATGCCTCCAACGTACCAGCATTCATACCACTATTAAAATATGGGTGTCACATTTTGGTACATCAAAAGACACAAGTTAAGACAATGAGCCCATTATTCATCTCAGGATTAAGATACAATACAAATAGGTCTACGCTATCAAGAGTCATGCCTCCAATGTACCGGCATGCATACCACTGTTAAAATGTAGGTGTCACCCTTTGGTACATCAAAAGACACAAGTCAAGATAATGGGCCCATTATTCATCTTAGGATTAAGATACAATACAAATGATTATCTAAAGTAAATCGATTTGCTAAAACATAATTATTAATCCAAATCAATTCACTTTATGTCCTGATCCAACATATCGTCACCTATGACAATGTGCCAATGTTTTTATTCACGGAGTCCACCTTCGATGGTCAAGACAAACCATCTCTCAATAGGGATGTAGACAATATAACAATCTTTACATGAATAAAGCGCCCAACTTTATTCCCTTAATTGCAGATCTTATGATTTAGACCCTCACCTTAAGAATTGTGTCTTCTGCATAATCTATCCATCATATGCCTAATTTTTAAAGGTTTAGACTGATAGTCTCAGACTATTATTTGCTTAACATACATTCAACAAATATGAACATAAAGAGGACAATATTTGGTATATAAATAATAAATAAATTCTTTATTGATAAAAATGTCTCCAAAATATATTACATTTTAACTCCTTAGAGCATACACGTCTAACAGTTACATATGTCTCGTTACACCCTTAGTTTCGTATGCTACAGTGTAGGGCCCATTCTTTTATGACAAAAAACAAAACCTTTTCAATTATTTATTTGTTAAGTTTGAAAGAAAAGAAATTCATAAATGGCTAGCAAATAACGATTTTTTTAAACAAGAAAGTTATTATTGCAGGAAAGAATATTTGGTGATCTTTGTTTTTTGTTTTGGAATGTTTTTATTTTTTGTTCAAATAAAAGAACAAGAATTTATAGTTTACAATTTTGTTTAACATAAATATTTTAGTTCACAATCAAACCAAGGTCAAGCCAAGGTTGGATCAAGCTGACACCACGTCAAGATCAAACACGTGATTAGTACCAGATGAAAGTCACAACTGACCAAGGCCATCGTAGGGTTAGCGTCTAAGATTGCCATTGTGCTAGGATCAAGCTTGCCAATAGACAGGGGTTAGACTATGGTTGATATTGGAATTGAGATTGGACTTTGGTTAGACTAGGCTCAGTGTGGACTGAGGTTGGACCTAATCAAACCATGTTATGCAACAATTGAGATCAGGCCAAGTTGGGCAACCAATCTTGAACTACCGTTGGATCATACTAGGTGTTGGGCTTAGGACCATTGTTGAATTTTCCCCTTGTTTCACTTTTCCTTTTTCTACATTTTGCTCTTTTTTTTCCTTCTTAATTTCTTCTGAAACTCTTTCCTTTCCTTTATTTATATGTATATATCCTTTCACATCATTTGGTTTGTTTTGAAATACTACTTTTTCCTGCCTTTTTTTATTACACCTTATTTGTTGTGTTTTTAAAATACACAATCAAAATACTTCTTTCTTCTAATTTATTCATATTGTATAATAGTTTTGTTCATATATGTCCCTGCTAAAATATTTTGTCAAATATAATCTTTATGATTGTGGTTGTCCTCCTAATTGCCTTATTAGAATAGAATTCCCCCTAAAATGTTGTTTAAACATCATTTTCCTCTTTATATATATCCACACTTAAATTTTTATGAATTTTATCGGACCAAATCGTCACTTTACAAACATGTTATATTCATGCATGTTTTTAAATTTTTGCAGAAAAAGAATAACAAACCGAACACACATGTGTGTATATACTCTCCACTAAGATGTTTTAAATTCGTAGAATAGTGGCACGCGTGAGAGTAAATTAGGGAGTATCTTATTTTTTTTAACTGCCCTTATTATGTTGCATCACTTTTTATTTCTCAATTTGATCTAATCATTTCTCTTAGCTAAAGAACCTAAAATATCATTAGATAATGCATATTTGTCTAAATTTAACCCATAATACTCAAAAAATATTTATTAAAAATAGTATGTCTTAGACTTTCCTATAAAAGTAATGAAATTGAAAAACAATACTAAGTATTTCTCAAATTGAACCCACACACGAAAACTAACTGCACTTCATCCGCTTTATAATTCCCTTCAAGCTAGCCCAACTAGACATATTGGACTTTGGTCCATCCTGTTTCAATACTCAAACAAACCTTTCACATGGGCTGGGCTTCTTTGGATACTTGCATGCATCCATGTGCAATTTGGTTCTTTAGATAACCAAGAATTTGCTGCTTTATCTTTTATTATTATTATTATTTCCATCGGCTTATTTTCTCTTCTTTTGAATCATATAATTTTTTTTCTGGTTAAAAAAACTAAAATATCCTTAAATAGGACTTATTTGCGTATTGTAATTTAAAATAATTATGATCAATTATGTCTTTATAATTTTTAAAAGTGATATATTTCAAACTCTTATAAAATTAACCAGACCAAAAAAACAATGCCATAAAAGCCGTGTTTCTCTAATTGGCCCATTTTTCTCCCTATTTCCTAAAGCTAATTTTTCTATCTTCCCCACTTACCTTTCTTTTTTTTTTCCTTTTTTCTTCTTTTTATTCTTTCGCCCCCACTTGCCCTTATGTCTCAATGCAATCTGTCGTGACCCACGACTCACTCAACGCAAGTTGTTTTCTATTTGAAAATGCAATGACAGGAGCAACGAGACATTTTTCTAAAAGACTCAAAAAGTATGCCTTTGGCAGCCCCAATCACAGTACGTTCTAAAGTGAAGACGAACCAAAAAGTCTTCCAAATTTCATTATCAACTAGGAGGCAACTTCTTTTTTATTTTCCTCTACAAATTTCTCTCCGTTTGACATAAACTAAAAAATGAGTGTTGTTTGAGTGATTGACGCCGACTTCATCGGTCACACTTGTTACGTTGAACCGTCCTCTTCACGGCCCACGCTGCTCTAAAACTTTGACCTTAACGTCCGTACTCCATACTATTGAGTTCGGCCAAGCCGTCGGAGAACTTGAGCTGCGTAAAAACTTGTCATTTTGGTACATACCATACCACGTCGTACTTCACTTTACCGTAATAACCGTGGCATTTTAATCACACCAGGGCACCTTTTATCGTTTTTTTTTTTTTTTGACATAAAGCATGTTTTTGATTTTGAGGTTAAAAATGCAATTAAAGAAGACAAATATAAAGTTAAAACGAAACAAAAGAAATGGGCAGATAGGAATATTTTTTTCCCCAAGTTTTATTTTTTATCTGTTTTTAATTTTTTTAAGTAAATTACATTGACACGTGTTTTGCTTTAATTATAGTGACATCTTGGATCAAAACTAATCACAATAACACCCTTAATTTTTTTAAAAAATTTACAACGAGACCCTCTACCATGAGAGTTGGCTGTTAGTTTTATTAAAATACCAAAACTGCCCCTCCATGTATAAATAAAAAAACATTTTAAGCTCTTTATGCATTTAGAAATGATTTTTTGAGCTTTTTTTATATTAAAAAATGAGTATTAGACAATTTGAACATGCTTGTAGCTATAAATTCTAATCTAATGCAGAGAGAGTATTTTTTAAAATTTAAATTTGTAAGAGGATTAATTATTCTTCATCCCTTAAAATTGCATAAACATAGAAATATTTCTAATACAAATTAGCATTCTATAGTGTAAAGTCACATAAAAAAGATGGCAATTATATGTCTAAAGTAAATAAAATAGAGTCATAGCAAAAAAGAAAAATAAAATTAGGTAGTCCAAAAAAAGGTTCATACGTGATAATATATTAAAATTACGTAGTCCAAATAAATGTCCACAAGTCATAATATGTTAAAGGTTACATTGTCTAAATAAAAAGCCCTGAATTAACTAATTTACACTATTCTAACAAAATTTACACTAACAAATTTCACATATTAAACCAATGAATTCACAAATTAGTTAATTCAACAAAATGAAAACTAACAAGATGAAAATTTACAAATTTAAAATTATACTAACTAATTCAACAAATATCACAAATAACACTAAGTATCTATTCACACATCAAATTTTAATTTTCACATTAAATATTTACCTTAAAAAACCTAAAAAAAAAACTAAGAAAGCAAAAAAAATTACCATTGTTGATGGAGATGGCGGCCGGCGACGTGCAACAGCGGAGGAAAGTGGAGACGGTGGCAGGAGTTGCAAGGATCAAGAGAGGAAGGGAGGGAGGACGGGGGTGGGTCATGAGGGTGGGGTATCTACGACTGGACAGCCAGACGGCTATGACGGATCGAGGGAGGGAGGGAGGGTGGGGGCGGGTCGTGAGGGTGGAGGCTCGATGGCTCGAGGGAGGGAGGGAGGGTAGTGGGGGCTCAACGGTGACGCGACAATGGCTGCGATGGGCGGGGCGGAGGGAGGGAGGTCGTGAGCATTGGGTTTGGGATGGGTAGGGTGGGGCAAGGCTTTTGTCTGATTAGTTTTTAGGGTTTTTTCCCCTCTAAATGAATGGTTAAGATTAAATGTTGAAAATGAATGGTTTATATTAAATAGGATCTTTTGGTCATTTCAAACAAAAATTTAACAGAGTTAACTTTAGGGGTGTTAATGTGATTAGTTTTGATCTAAGAGGTGTCACTGTAATTTGAGCAAAATATAAGAAGTATTAGTGTAATTAATTTTTTTTTTTTACACCGAATGAGCATAAAGAACATTTAATGTAAAAAAAATACTTCCTGGATGATATTATTTTGAGCTATAGGATGCTCCGATGAGATTAGCAAAGCACGATGATATCAATATAATATAGTTGAATACTATTAGAGTGCCATAATGATATACATACTAGTCGAAAAAGCACACGTTTCACACTTGCTTATTACGAATGTTTAAAAAAATAAAAAATAAAAAGTCTCAGCAAAAACCTTTTCAGAAGTCTAAAAGAAAAAAAAAAAAAAAAGGTTACAAAAAGCTTAAAAAAAAGTTGCGCTTGAAAAAAATATATATATTTTGCAAAAAAAAATGATGAAACATTTCAAGTTTCGGACACTTGAAGAGCATCACGCGAAACTAATTATCTCTTTATATTTATGTTAAAGATAAATATATATTTAAATAAACATTATTGTTGAACGATCTCAAATGAACTTATCGTTGGAGAATTGGCATTTTACAATCGTATTGGAGCATCCTTAAAAAATCCACCGCATTAGAGATTTAGAGTACGTGGTAATGGCTCTGGCTATTGAGTTCGAAGTTAGTATTTGCTTTTTTCTAATTTGTTTGTCACCATACACTGTAGCTAAGAATTATTTTACAGTGTTCTCTTGCATATTTATATTAAAAGTTCTCAGTGATTGCAAAATGAATATTTCCTTGAAAATTTTATGAAATATATATACATCTAAAAATTAAAATCTATAAAATTCCAATTATCACACATGGATATATCGTGATACGTCCAATGCAAGTGTAACTAATTCGTCGACAACGAGAATAATCAATTTGACTGTTCTTTAAATGTTTACTAAATTGAAGAACATGAATCATAATACCCTAAGTTTTGGCAACTTAGGTAGTGCCAAATTTTCGTGTCAATCAATTTCTAGTTAATTCACGTATTAACTATTTAGGAAAAACGTCTTTTAGGTTCATTTTAGTTTAACTAATATAAAATAATAGGAGTGTTACACTTAAACCATTATTCTATCCTTTACTTTTTGAAGCTAAACCCCTAATTTTATAGCTTTTCATTTTATTTAAGTTAAATCTTAAAAAAAAAAAAATCCACAAATTATATCCATCTATATTTCTTTTGAATAAAAGTATTATTAGATCGGGTCTACTAACATTTTATGGCCATCGTCATTAATTTAGATCGAGTTCAAGTCGTGTTGTAATGCTGGACGCGAATTTTCATTCGTAACCCAATCAATAAATGCATCTCTATATAAATTTTTACTCAGTTTCAGTCATTCACTTAGGAAGTACATATTTAAGGGGAGTGACGCTATTGCGTTCTGAATGGGCAAGAGGGTTGAGATTGACCTCAAAATAATGGTGCAAAGCTGGAACCCACGTGTTCTGAACAATGGCCAAGTGGCTAGAACACGGGGGTCCCAACTAAGCATCTAGAAATAACGACATCAAAGGACTGAAAGCACCGGCATGCCGAAAAGAACAAAAAATTAGGCTTAATTGACATGGCACGCTGCCAAACGAGACCGGCCCGGTCCAACGACAATACAGAAAAGCATGTGCTTGACGGGTTGACTTGATACGAGAAAAACACTAACAAGGATGGTCAAAATACAATATTTTGACTTGCAACACGGGCGTTGAAAACTCCATTAATTGGCTGAAAAGTTCTCAAATATCATTGTTCTATTCAGATTATTATTACTTAATCACTATAACAACTAGCGATTATGGCCAATAGCTCTTAATTGGCATGACCACTAGGCTAATTATTGCAGTTAAAAAAACAATAATTTTGGGTTAAAGATAGGATGAAGTCATGTACTAAAATATCAGAACTGTATTTATATGATTTGGTAATGGTAAGCAATTACAATTACGACTACAACTACATTGTTTGGTTCTCAAAAGTATTCCTACAAGTAAGGAGAAATCTCAGAAAAAGCTATGAAGAGTTGTTATTTACATTTGTGAAAAGAACGTGGCAATTTTTTTCCCATGGCATCAAGGGCCATTTTCTGGAGGAGTTTGTTGCTTCTTAAGCCGCAAGTTTCTTGGTTAAAAAAAACACTTGCAGGAGAAGCAAAAAGGTCACCTGTTGTTTTTATCTGAACTACTCTTCTTTTCCCAAAAGAGCTAAAATTATGATATGAAATAACCCAATTGGATTAACACCACGCTTATATCATCGGTAGAGCCTCTTCTTACTGATAGATCAACCAGCTGTTTACAAGCAGAAATGGGCTGTGGCTTATCAACACCGATGCACAACGGGCGAACTATATCTACCGCCTCCTGATTAGTAACCTGTAAAACAAAAGAAACACACTATATTTAGAACTCAAGCTTTATGTAAGCAATACAGTTTATAGAATTCTTCAAAAGACTTCACCAGATATGACATTAGTTTGGAAAATTACCTTGTCCCACAGCCCATCAGAGCCTAAGATCAAGAACTCGCAATCACGCTTAATCCTTAAGACTTTGGTCTCCGGTTCAGCAATCACCCACTGTTTAAGATTTCGATCCCCAATCCCTCTTGACACAGCAAGCGAACCCTGAATCCGCCAAACACCATTGCGACAATCAACGTAACCACCCTGCAAAGAAGCACGTTGCAAAATCAAATCAATTCCACTCCTAGCTCAACATAGCATCATGAGACTATTGTTAACTTCTCAATTACACTTCATTTAGTTGAATGCTTACCAGAGTTTCAATTCTCTCCTTCTCGTCTTTCCTCGAAGGCTGGTGATCGGTAGTGAGGGCCTCTGCAACCCCTGCTCGACTCATAACAGCACGGCAATCACCTGCATTTGAGACCACCAAGTTATCCTTTTTTATCAATGCAGTGACACAGCATGCGCCATCGCTCATATCCTCTTTTAAAAAATCGGCGTCCGTTGCAAGGTATCCATCTTTTACAGCCTCCACAATTTCCTCTTCTTCACTTCCTCTTGTCAATTGATTTGCTATGTTTTTTTCCAAGTTCTTGGCCGCGAATTCAGCAGCCTTAGGCCCTCCATGCCCATCAAAAACACCAAAGAAAGCCTGCATTCACAGAATCCAATCAATTAGAGGCTCTAAAACTTAAATTTAAGCACCAAAGATAATTGAACCATAAAATCCACAAGCAAAATGGGAAATCTACAGTGCATACAATCAATCTCCAGAAATCCTAAACGTCAAACTTTTCTTTTGTATTTGTCATGCAGCTTTAGAAAGTCCTAATTCGCCCAAATCCATGTATATGTAATTAATAATGTCTACTCCCCATATCCTATCACGCTTTAGCTAATAACAACTTGAAACAAAACACAATTTTGTATGATGATAATCAATTTCTAAAATTTGAGCTTGATCATCTTTTCCGAAATAGCTATAATGTTACTTTCTAAGTTCGCTTTCATAATCATAATTTTCTAAACAAAGTAAGAAAGCACATGATTTTCCTTTCCCGAGTTTTCTCAGTAACCAAACAGACATCCGAGAAAATGAGAGAAAGCAAAAGTCAACTAATTACCTGTCTATCCTCCGCTCGAAACAAAACTCAATTTTTGTAACGATATTGATCAATTTTGTATAATTTGAGCGACTATGTTACTTTCTGAGTTCGTTTTCATCCATCCTAACTTTCTGAACAAAGTCAACACATTTTCTCGGTAACCAAACAGAGAAGACCTAACGAATGAAAGTTGAGCCAGAAATCAATCAATTACCTGCCTAGAATCCGCTTGAAGATCAACGACAGCCGAGTACCGATCCTCCATGGCGCCTCTCCTCCCTCTCTTGCAATAAACCGAATACCCATCCTCCTCGGCCTCCAGGACGTCCACCCTCTCCTTTGGCGAATCGACGGCGAAATTCAAAGACGCGATCGGAATATCGATCCTCGACGGCCTCTTCCTCTTCAGAACGGCGCCGGAGCATGAAGCGAGTCCCTTGTTATCGGTAGAAAAAGCCTCCTTCTTGGTGCTGCTCAGAGCCGTTATCTGCCTGTGCAGAAGCCGGCCCACTAACGCCGACGAAGACGTCGGCGGCAAGGGAGACGCCGGCGGAGGGCCATGTACGTGGCCGATCCTCGGCGACGCCGGCGATTTGTAGAAGATCGAGGGGACTGTCGACGGTGAGAATATCGGCGAGTTTGGTACAACTGCCACAGCGCAAGGCATTTTCGTTTATCTTTTCCTTTCTTTCGTTTCTTTTCGTTTCCTTCCCTTCTAAGCTTTTTTCCTAGTTTTCTTCTTTTTTTCCTTCCTTTTCCGATAAAAGGCTTTCGCATTTCGTATATATAAAGGAATTGGCCGAACAAAACGACGCCGTTTTGCACAACATTTGACTAGACGTTGACTGCCTTGGAATTTTCTTTTTGTTTTTCATGTGTTTCTTAATTTGTTCATTGACGGGCCTTTCGGCTTGAGTAGAATCACGTTTGAACTAAAGGAGTGGTAGTGCATTACACGCGCTCCTAACGTGAGTGTGGATTGAAGATGCCCGGCCCCCTCAGGTGGAAATAAAATCAACAAACTTGCTGAGTCAAATCAAAAGACTAAATTTGAGCCCAAAAAAAAAAAAGGATGGTGGTGGTTTTTGTACGAGAAAACTTTTGTTCAACGGTCAAACACGTTATATTTGGTGTGTGGGTGGGCTTGGATTGGATCTTAGTTGTGCGACTCGACTGGGTCTCTTTTCGTCGTCTCTTTTCTTTTTTTCTTCTTTTTTTTTTCTATCTTAATTTATAGAGTATCTTATATTATAAGGTGTTTGAAAGTTTTAGTTGAAGTTAATAGTTTAAACTAATTTTATATTATTATAGTATATGATGTGACAATCATAAAGTTGTAGTTAAAACTAAAGGTGTATTTGTTTTATGGTTTGAATCATTTTGCTACAGTATTTTCTCTCATAAAAGTTTAAATCTTCATTCAAATCTTTTATTCAAATCTACGAACCAAACGGACTCTAAATATGCTAAATACCATATAATTTTTCTTTTCTTTTGGATTGAAATGTCTGATTATAATATTCGAAAAAAAAATAGGGTTAATTTTTCTGTTGGCTTTGGAGGAATAACAATTGTATTGGTTTCATTTGGTAAAATTGTTTCAACCAATAGCTCAAATTGCTAAAATATAAAGCTCTTATGTGTTATAGTATAAAATAAAAGTAGGCTACAAAAAATCATTCTAACTTTTTGTTCTATTAGTGTTGCCAAATACACTCGTTATTTTGGCTCTTAAAATTTCTAACTAATATGATAATGAATTTTGAGCTTCTTAAATATTGTGTTCATGGTACATTTTTTCACAAAAACGTTGAAAATTTGACGGATTTTGTCATGTAAAATATACATGATTCGTTAATAAATGGTAATCTTATAAAATTACTTTTGAGTGTTTTGATTTAGATGGTTGTTTAAGCTATATCACATGCATCTTATCTGATAAAATCTATCAAATTTTCACGATTCTGTTGCAAAAGTATAACTAGAATAACATTTATAAAGCACGGGATTAATACTGTATCAATTGATAGTTTAAAAATCAAAGTTAGACAATTAATTTTTTAGAGATTAAAAGTGAAACTAACTCAAAAATATAAAATATTTTTGCTCTATAAAATATATATATATATATATATATATACAAACTATTTATATCATGTTATTGGCCTGTATAAATGGCAGCATCTGGTTGTTTGACCGTGGTCAAAGTAAGAGCACAATTGTATTTGTATGCTGATTTGTGGGGCTCCCAGCTATTTTAGGCTCGGTGTTGTCTATTGTCGGTGGCAGGAAGCTGGCATGTGCCTTAAACACCGCTTATACACTGCCAAGAGAGGCTACTCACTGCTTTCTTACTATTCTTCTTCCTTCTAGACCTTACTTCCTTTTGATTTTTTTTTTTTTTTTTTGGACTAGAAACTTCCTTTCTATATGTATAATATATTGTTTTTCCTTAGGTACCAAGAATCTTATTTCAGTGTTTTTAGGGTATTGTTTTTCCTTAGGTACCAAGAAATCTTATTTCAGTGTTTAGGGTCCGTTTGGTAAATAGATTTGAATTAATGATTTGATTTAAGTTATGTGATTTGAATTAGTGATTTAAATTATTATTAGAATTGATGTTTGGATGTGCATTTAAGTTTTAAAATGAAAATAAAATAAAATTAAAATTTGTGTTTAGAGAGGCAATGAAAATAGTTTTTAGTTTATTAACAAATTTAATAAAATCTTAATGTTAATGATCCCAAAAAAATGCAAGATGAAACATAATTTATTCCTCTCTTTACTAGAAACACAATAAAAAAAGAATTATCTCAATTGGATATCAAATAAATAAGTTATGATTTTTTTCCTTAAATATAAGAAAGAGAATTTCAGCTTTTACTGTAGTAAAGATATTCGAGTTTCAAGAGTTTAGAGGGCAGTCAAAACTCTGAAAACTTGTATTCTTGATGCTCATGTGATTCAGATTATAAGGAAAACAAACACATATTTAAAAGATTCTTGATATTCAAATCCAAATTTAAGTCTATTGAATCTAAAAAAATACACAAATCAAAGGAACCTTGGTTTATATTTATATGGTGTCCAGTTTTTCACATGGTCAAGCTTAGAAAAAGTAGTTGGATCTAGATATGAATACGGGGTCTAGCCGCAATATTATGGCTATTAGTAAGAAAGAAGCAACTATCTATGGATTTGCATGCAAAATGATTTGAAAATGAAAAAAGGGCGTGTAGATTGTTGACCAAGGTGAGTTGCAAGGTATCAAGGCATGGGGATTCACTAATATTCGCCTTATATATACACACATTTCTATTTATAGAATAAAATAGATAATTAGAGTGTTTAGTAAAGTGAGTGAGAACTATGATTATAATCAATTTTGGTTAAAAATATTGTAACAAATGAGAGATTTATACTATAATAATTTTTTGTATTTTACTCTAACATGTGAGAGCATTTCATTCTATAATTAGAACTCTACTTTGCCAAACACCCAAAAAGATTAGTAAAGTGTATATATGTATACTTATTATAATATGTAAAAGAAGTACAAATATTTCATATATATTACAAAAGGATTTCATACGTATTACAAAAGGTAAATTGAATGGTTGAAAAATCAAAAAGTCTAATTTAGGGAGTTGAGGGGTTTGAATAATCAAAATTCTTCTTCGACACAATACAAATTAAGAGAATCCGAAACCCTTTTATTTCTTTCTATTTTCATATTTTATTTTTTTATATACATATGCATGCAAATGTAAAAATTTGTGTTCTTTTCTTTGACTTCTCTTTGAGACCTCTTCTTCTTGTGTTAAAGGTTGACGGCATGAGGTGCTATTTGGAGCCGCCGCAAGGACAAAATCCATACGACTAAGATGGATAATTTACACGATTAGCAAGTGGATAATTTATACTGCAAATTTTAAGACTTCAAAAGCAGCATAATTTCTCATACTTGAAAACTACGTGCAATGCATATGAGATGAAAATGTATTTACCGCGTAAATAATTGACTGCTGTCGGGCGCCGTAAACATTTTACCGCCAATCGCAAATTACAACTTTTGCTAGCGGGCAGCCGGATATGTTATGAATTTCACCCAACCAACTCTCGATTTAGAATGAAAAATAATGTAGAGAGAGAAAGAGACAATGAGATATCATTGTCATGGTTATTAGCATTATATGCCAGGACTGTTCAAAAAAACTAGAGCAGACCGTTTGATTATCGTTTAAAAAAAAAAGTCTTAAACTGGACTCTTTTTTTTTTTTTTTTTTTTAAACAGCCTGGTTTGGTTTGGAAATATGAAACCGCCGGTTTGATGTATGTATATATATATATAAAATAAATAAATATTTTACTTCAACCCTTATCAGATCCCAAAAAAGATATAGCCTCCTTTAATTAAAAACGACGTAGCGTGTGTGTATGTATATATGTGATTGTATCAATGTGTTACCTGTTTAATGAACTTTGTCTAGAATAATATATTTCGTAGCAAATTAGAAATGCTCTACATTATAATGTCTTCCTGCACATTATTGACAAAATTCTCTTTTTATTTTTTCATTTATAGTTTTTTTTTTCATGTTGAGATGATTAAACCAATGAATATTTTTTTTAGTTGCTGAGAGTTATTTGGTTTTTTTGTTTTGGTGTTATGTTTTGATTTAAAGGTTAAAATGGTATTAGATGATGTTATAAACGAAGAGACCATTGAAAATCTAGTGTAAAAAATCACAAATATTTTTTAAAAAGTCCTCAACTACAGTTCAAACTTGACCAGACTGTTCTAAAAACAGTCTGATCCGGTCCCAAATTTTTTCAAACTACTAAAACAGTATAGTCCTAAAAACCTTACAATTCGAGACAGGACCAAATCATTCACAACCCTATGACATATGTAATGAGTTTACGAAAAAAAATAATTTTTTTTACCTTTTTATACTCTTTATTTTAAGTTTATTCAAAAAGTAAATCACATGCTTTTAATCTTATTAAATGTATATCATGAGATTGCATATAATAGGTAAATGTACAATCTTTCTTAATTAATAGTCCATTTTGACTCAAAACCCAAACACCGTTAAAAGAGAAAAAATAAAGAAATAAAAACATTACAAAACTTTCTGAAAAAAAAAAAAAAAAACTAACTATTTCTCTACTGAAAAAAAATACCAACACTTACCCCTCATACCTTTTCACTCCGCCCCACCTCATCCCCATTCCCTAACCCTGCCCCTTTCAGCTCCCTTAATCCCTTTGCCGAAGGTCCACAAAAAACAAAGAAAGCATATTCTCCCATCACCCCACTTTCTTTTTCTCCTTTTCTCTCTCTCTCTCTATATTTTAGTGGGTAATGTTGCTTGAAGATTTCCCTCCTTTTCTCTCTCTATGGCTCCGTTTCAAGAGTCTCGGGCGACAGGGTGGCTGTTGTAAGAGCGTCAGGGGTCAGATGATGTAGGCGGATTAAGGCGTGGGCAAAGCTGGGAAGGGCTGAAGATGAGATGGGGTTGAGGTAGGATTAAATGGCATAATCGGTTAAGGCGGAGTCCGACGACAACAGAGATGGGCTCATAGCACTGTGGCGACAGTGGGGTTATCCTCGCTAGTTTGGGGCACTGGTGGGGGTGAGTTGAAGGGGGTACGGCTGCTGAGGGGTAGGGCAGGCTGGGTTTTGTTAGAATGATCAGCATGTTAGGGTTTTGTTTTGTTTTTCTTTTATTTTTTAAGAATATTTTGTTTTTTTAAGGGTATTTATAGGTTGAGGTTAATTGTTGATTGAGAAAATCTATTAATTTGTTTGTTAATTGTAATTTTATGATATACATTTGATGAAATTAAAAAGTTGAGATATATATTTTTGAATAAAAATAAAACATAAGGTGTGAAAAAATGAAGAACCTAGAAATATATTATGTGTTTATAATATTCTTCAATTCTTTCCAGGGCTTTAAATTTATGCAAATAATTAGCACAGTTTCAGAGAGAGGACATTTAATTTAGCTATCTCCTTGCAAAAGAAGTTCCCTCGAATCCTTTCTTTAGCTGATATATATTAAAAATATTTGGCTCTAGTTTAATATTATTTCCTAAAATAATTATGTACAAAAAGATAGCACTCAAAAAGTAACAAATTGCAAGAGGACATCAAACTAAGACAAAGATATAAAATCGACTTTGACCTTAAAAAGGGCAAAAAAAAAAAAAAAAAAAGGAAGAGCTTAATGCTACAAAGGATACGTTTGATAGTACAATTAAAACTAAGAGTTGAAACAATTTTGTTGTAGCATGTGCTAGTTTTATACTGTAGATTATTTTTGTTTTATATTATAATATTATGAGAGTTTTACATTATAACAGTTTTAACTATATAATTGAGATGAAATTGTTGAACGCACTCAAAATCGTACTTACAGTATAAAACAAACTGCAAGCCTACAACAATTTGAATTTGAAACACAACAAATCGAAGACGACAACAACAAGAACTTCAATAGACGACGTGAACAAAAACCTACATCAACGACCCCAACACAAAAGCACCAAAATGTTTCCAACTCTTCATATTAATTACTAGTTGAGTGCCTCATCCGGTATACGTTGGAGTTATTTTATAGGTTTTATTAGCCTATTAAAGTTGTAATTATCTTATTATTATTTTTTCTAATTTATTTAACAACAGAGGTTTTAGTAGCTTTTTAGCAGATAAAGCTAACATGTTTGCTATAATGAAATAGTGGAGAAAAAAGTTGGAAGAATTTTAAACGTAAAAGATAATATTTTGATGTTTAAAAGAGAGGAAATCAAGAGAGAGAATTAAACAAAAAAAAAATGAGCCGGAAATTTCTCAATCTTTTCAATTTTGAATAGACAAAAGGGAAGAAAAATTAAAAAAAAAATGTAGCGTAGAATATTATTTAAAAGTATTCATTTGAAAAAAATGTATTTTTTTTTTAAATGAGAAAACATTGTTTGAGTCAGCCAGTTAGGACAAAAATATTTAAGGATTACAATGTACGTATATAAACTGACACGTTTAAAAAAAATGTCATAATAAGAACAACCAAGGAAAATATTTTAAAAAGACGCTTCGAAAATAAATTAAACTATACACGAGCTCTCTACAAAAGGGAAAGAAAATAAAGTCTGAACACGTGTAAAAAATTATTTTAACAGGAGCAGGGCGAGAAAACAAAAATCATAAAAGCACATCATGAACGTAAAAATATTAAGCCATAAAATGACATTTGGCAAGAAAAAACATAGAAAAATTTAAAAGGAAAAGACAAAAAGCAAAACAATGTGATGTTTATACATGATCAAAGGACTAGTGATGATAAAATCTTATATAGCTCTGTTATATATGCATAGATTATACAAATATAAATATATAAGTGTATAGGTATAGATCAATAATGCATGCGCAAGACTTGATAAGATTCTTGCTTAAAATTGAATTTTGTTTTCTATCATTATTTGGTGAGGTATTGAATTTAATTAGCTACCCTATTAAAAAAAGCCATCATTTTTCTTTTCTACAACACAGAAGTGGTCATAAATTAATGTTAAAAAACACCAAATTTTCAAACACACACACATTGTCGTTAATTGGGATTGTAAAATAGAGCAAAACTTTTTAAAATAGGATTCACAATATCATTTTTGAGATAGGTAATCCCACGTACTTTAAGATATAAATAGGATAACCTTTAGTGGAGATATAAATAATCTCACACAAAAAAAAAAAAAAAAAAAAATCTTTTGAGGGTCAAATAAGATTAGGGGGATACGATTATTATTATTTTTGCCCAAAATAAATAAGATTATTCTTAGTGTAAAATGGTTTGCATTCTCATCCATTTTTTGATTGATGGTAAGATTGAACCGTTTATATATATATAGTACTTGGAACTTCCAATTTCTATATAATATGCATATGAAGCCATACCGCAGTGCTCAGGTAAAGGCTCCTGATTTATGTCAATGTAAGTTGCTTTTCAAATGGCATGATAACTGTGATTTCAATAGCATTTCTTAGTAAATCAATCCACTTTCTTATTTTATCTACTATGTACGATATTTATTTATATTAGATAAGATCTACCATATCAATGTTACAAATGCAAAATACCTTTTTATTCAAATTTACTTGGGACAGATCAAAGAATATACGTGAAAATGAAAATAAAATAGAACATTGCATTACTTGCATTCCAATTCCAAACTCAAATCATACATTTATTACCGTCTGATCGACCTTTGCTATGGCTTCTAGTATCACTACTTATATGTGTTTAGTTTGATGATAGAAACCATTAGTTAGAATTGTTTTTACAGTAGCATATGAGAGTTTTACACTATAATAATTTTTTTCTTTTATTGTAACATGTGAGAGTTTTACATTATTTATAGCTGAATTAGTAGTGTAAACCACCCTACGCTAAATACCCTTTGGAATAATATTGGCTTTTCATGATCAAACATTTGCTTTTATAACGTGATTTCAACTATATATACAATAATCCAATTCATAATACGATGACTAAATAAAAAAAACTTCTATTTAATCTCATGAAAATTTTACTATTTATAAAAAATAAATTATAGTTTAAAAACACACTGTATATTAAATTGGGGTTTGTTGTTTTGTAACTAATTAGGAGATTTTTTTAAAAAATAAATAGAGTATTTAAAAAAAATGATAAAAATCGTTGGTTAGAATTATTTTTATTATAATATATGAAAGTTTTATACGATAATAATTTATTATTATTATTATAATATATAAAAGTTTTAGGTTGTTTATAATAAGGACGTGATTCTCATGGGAAAATTAGCTAAAGGTAAACTTCACCTCAATCTAATGCCTCGATCTTTGTTCTTTCTCACCAATCGGTGCGGTACCGAAGAACAAGGACGGAACATTAAAACAAGGACGTAAATACGTGTCGTTTGTTTGAGACACTTTCGTGTCGTTTTGAGCGGCGGCAATTAAGGCAATCGTGTAAGCGTATAATTCCTTTTGAAGCCCTTGAGCTCCACGTGTCCAGCAGCTCTCCCCTTCTTTGGACCCGTCACTCTCCCACTTGTCAAGCGCTCCCACAAGCTGCGCCGTTTTCTCTCTACCTCATGTGAGGATTCATCTTGGGCCATAAAAGGCATGAAACTCGCAGTTGAGAAACCCACGTTTAGCTTACGTACCTCGTCATCACTTGTCTCACGACAACAACAACGTTGATCAGCAGACTACTTATATTTCAACAAGAAATATGGCTTCGAATCAGCAAGGCCAAAGCAGGGAAGAACTCGACGCCAGGGCAAAGCAGGGCGAGACCGTCGTCCCTGGTGGCACTGGCGGCAAAAGCCTTGAAGCCCAAGAACACCTCGCTGGAGGTTACAAATTTGTAACATACATACACACACACACATACACATTCATAGATATATTGCATATATTACACGTACACGTACATGTAATACAATTGTGGGCATTTGTTTGTAGAATGTGTAAGAAGCATAGTTAGAATAAATTTTTTGGTTTAAAACATTCTTAAACCAAATTTTTTAGTTGAAAACACTCTTAACATGTAAGAAATTTTATACTATAATATTTTTTTTATTTTTTATTATAATATATGAGAGTTTAATTTTATATTATTTGATAATTAAAAAGTTTATTAATCTATTCGAATTAAAAGTTCAAAAAAAGTCTGTCTTATTTTAAACTAGTGAAACAAACAAGAAAGCTAACTTTTTGGCAGTGTGTTTTTTTTCACATGCTAAGGTGCTCTTTTTATCTTTGTTTTTACTTATGGTTTTGATATATTTTCAAACGCTCTAATATCTTGTTTATTTCATATCACACTACTCTACGTACACGCACTGACACGTACATACGCACATTTACGCGCGCGCGTGTGTATATGTTGTCGATACTTTAGTCATGAGCTTGATAAGCGGAATTTGTTTGTGTAATGTTTGGAATATTTATAGGGAGGAGCCGAGGAGGGCAGACGAGGAAGGAGCAGCTGGGGAAAGAAGGGTATCAGGAAATGGGGCGCAAGGGTGGGCTGAGCACCGCAGAGGAGTCTGGGGAGGAACGTGCCCAACGCGAGGATATCCCCATCGACGAGTCCAAGTTCAGGACCTAAAGCCAGCTTAGCTTGCTATCTAAGCCATACGTCGTTGTTTTCTTTGATGATAATAACAACAACAATAATAATGTCGTACGTTGGTTTTCTTGTCTGTACTTATAATACTTGACCAGGTCG
>CAMOHE010051663.1:378-27582 GCA_946598075.1 Artocarpus hirsutus
GTTTCTAATAACGAAAGATAAAATTGAGTCTTTTTTTTTTTTTTTTTTCAAAGAGGAGATTTCATTTAATTCAAAACAGGGTTACAAAGGCAATATAAATAATAAAAGACTCTGTAATATATGAGATGAAAACCTCTAATAAGACCAGATTTATCAATAAATTCTAATGACGCTTGGTGGAAAAAACGTACATTAAAAGCCTAATAACAGAAAGGTACCTCGGCATACTAAAATTGAGCACATATAAAGCTTTTTTTTGACAAAGCCCCTACAATCGATGGATTCTACCAATCGATTAAAGGGCAAAACCTAGTAGCATAAGGGCTACCATCTTATCGCCCAAATATAAATCTGGTAGAACTAAGTGCCCGCACAAAACTAGATCTGGCGGCCAAAAACCAAGTCTTGAAGGTGGAGAAATCACCTTGTTTATTACAACTTGAACATAAATAATCTAAACAACCAAACGAAGGCGGAAACATCAATACCTTTATGAAATAGAAAAGTGAAAACACTAAGGAAATATCATTGCTAGTAATGCAGGCTTGTCTAGTAAGCCAAAGAACCCCCATCATAGCCTATCGTGTTGAGACCGAACACACACCCAACAAAACCAAAGAGCCCACAATCACAATCCCAACTCCCCTTAGTTACTATCATCTGCCATCTCTAAATCTACCACAACCAATGCAACCTCAGCCATGAATGCGCTGCATCAAGGTGGAAGCTGTGGCGTCCAGCCCGGGTGTACTCCTTCAAGCCTCCATAGGACCTACCTTGCAGGGACCCCAGACTTATGGCTCTTATTGGTAGACCATCCCCGTGCCGCTCACTCATCCGTACTGTCCCCTCTGGCCCCTTAGGATTTTCTTTTGCGTCCTTCAGGTTCGAACCTCATACCTCCCTTAAGAGGTTCTTATTTCCATCTCGAATACCAATTGAGCTTATTTCCTTCTCGAGTACCAATTGAGCTACTAGCTCAATTGGTACTCGAGAAGGAAATAAGAACCTCTTAAGAGAGGTTTGAGATTCGAGCCCGAGGGAAGCGAAAGAAAAACTCTGAGGGGCTGGCCCCAAAAGGGACAGTACGGATGAGTGGGCGGCACGGGAATGGTCTACTAATAAGAGCCATAAGTCTGAGGGCCCCGTAAGGTGGATCCTATGGAGGCTTGAGAGAGTACGTCCGGGCCGGACGCCACAGAAGCCACCTCCCACCTGTGTCAAATCTCCATATCTCCATAAAAGAGCCAACCCATCTCACCTCCTTCACCACCTACTCAAAGTCTCACACAAAGACCCAGGGCTAAAGCTCCTGTCACACCAGCCCCTGCCAAAGCAAAGTGACTCTGGCTCCCAACCCCGACCACTTCAAGTGTATCTCCACCCTCCTCAGAGTGATATTTCCTCAACAAGCCATAGGCTTTTCTGATTCATAATTAGCCGATGTAAAGCCCCCACAGCACATCATCTACATGGGAACCCTCCACATCACCTCCTCCCCATTGCCAAAGTATTGACGACCAAACCAAAGCCGATGTTAGGCTTTTGCTCAGGGGGTGCACACAAAGATACAAAACCCTAGTAAAACTTTTCTTTAGGGAAAGAAAAATAATTATTGTTTCATAAGAGTCTATCCTTTTTAATTTAATGTCTTTTACAAAAACTTGCTGGTGTTAAAATGTGTCTAATGAAAAAAAAATAAAAATATAATAGTATGTAAAAAAGATCTAATGGAAGAAATTATAAATCTACCCTTTTAAAGTCAATGTCTTCCAAATTTAAAGTCAATGTTTTTTTTTAAATCTTCTCCTGCTAGAATGTCATGTAATGAAAAAAATAAGATAAAGACAATAAAGAGAAAGTAAACTATATAACATAATTTCAAAGCAGTTTTATAAGTCAATTACATTTTTTAAGTGGTAAAGATAAATATCAATATTAAGCTTGTAAAACATAAAATACCAAATTTACCCCTTGTTTTAAATTTCATTTTGCAAACCTCTCTTTAGAGTCGCTCATAAGAGGCACGCGAAGAACAAATCAAGCGAGGAGCAGGTGTCTTTGCTAGAGTCACACCTGTCGCTGGCGTCATCGCCATAACCCAAGGAGCAGGTCATTACCAGCGGAGTCGTAAGGAGGAGCAAAGTGAGAGAGAGAGACAGTGAAAGATTGAGGGAAAAAAGAGAAAATGTAACAGATATGAAAGAGAGAGAGGATGAGGAAGAGGGGGTACATGAGGATATTTTTGGTATTTTCTTATGTTATAAATCTGAAATTGTTAACATTATGTTATTAAAACGTTATACCATTAATTTTTGATGATGTGTCATATGATGTTACAAGGACAATAATATCACATTTTTTTTTAAATAACAAACGAATTGATAATATTAGAATATGTAAATACTCGGTTATCATATGCCAATGTTGTAATTTTAAGCTAAACATTTTAAGAGTAGCGTTATAAACATAATTCTTTTTTTTTTTTTAACTTATGTTGCATTATTTAAAGTATTTGAAAAAGAAAAAGGTTATAAATTAATTAAATCATAAATTTTGGATAATGTTTGAGAAAGACAAAATAGTTATAAATTAATTAAGTACTTGTAAATTTTGGATGATCCCATAAAAATACAACAGAGAGGCAAAAATAGTTACTCAAAATATGACCAAGTATATGAGATCTTAAATCAATGCAGCTTTTGTTTTTTATTTGCTTTGAAGTTTTTTTTTCCCCCTAAAACTTCTCATTTATTAGCATATAAGATTGAAATTACTATTAGTTTTGGAAAACTTTTTTTTACAAAATATAGCAAAAACGTGATGATAGTATAAATATTGTATAACAAAAATTTTCTAAAAACTTTTATAATATGTTATAGATTATATTAATTTTGCACATAAATGAATATGTAAATACTTTGTTTACCTAAATTTGAGCAGTAACAAAAAATGAAGGAATAGCAGTGGACGTTCTCTTCGAGATGTAACCACAGTCTTTCTCGCCTAGTTTTTAACATTGGATGGACGAATGGGTGGGTTCTAAAAGATCACTCAACTTATTTAAGTCATAGAATATAAGAACTCTTCCTATTTTTCTCTCTCTTTCTACATGCCTATATGAGGGCATTTTTTGCAAAGTGCTCTGTCTCTCCAAGACTCACAAGTGTATCTTAAAAGAATAGATGAGGCCTCTATTTATAAAGAACAAAAGAGCTCATCAATTTTGGAAAGTCTTTCTATTTTAAGTTTAATATCAAATATTTAATTAAAATAAAAGACACAAGTTTGTCATTCCTGTATTGCCATAGGCGACACACGCACAGATACTCTATCTATATGTGGCACCAATTCAAGGAGAATGAGGAGTGGGAATCTGCTTGTTACCTAATCTTATTTTTGTATCCATATTAAACTTTCTATATTTTAATTAAATCGTATTTATTCAAAATTAAAAATATTAAATAGAAAAACTTCGATATGCACCAAAGGACTTTCTTCTTTATGCTTGAGCGCCACACATAATGGGACCCACCCACTGTGTGACTTCCAAAGTTAATTATTTTATTTCATTTATTAAACAATCTAATTATTTAACAAATATAAATCAATTCATAATTAATTTATTTTGAGTGACATTTAATTTAGAATCTATAATTCTAAATTAATTATTTACACTAATAATTTCACTTGTCTAAACAATGTTTTCAAGAATAGCGAGAGGGTCTAATGGATCTATAATTTCAAACTCAACTCCAACGAAACCAATACATTAATTAAACTCTTTAATTAATATATTACTCTTTTATCAATTCTAATATAACTCTACTAAATACTTGAAATTACACTCTTGAAATTATATATAGTTAATTTACTTATTTCTTAGAGTCATCCATTTAATATAGTTATTATATATAAGTCGATTCTCTATAATTAATTTATAATTAGGGCTAGGTAATATACATTAACCTCTCTAATTGCTTCTTTATCTTTGAGTGCCATTGATTCTTTAGTGAATAATAAATTCGTAAGCTTAATCATGAATTAAGTGCTCTTATTATTCAAGCCCCCAATCAATACTCAAGAGAATTATTTTTTGCTTCTCGTTAGAGAAGAAATGGATTCTATATTATAATATTAACATTCTCAGCTACTTATTTCATCATGCCTCCAAGATATAAGGAATAAATTTGATTCTCAATCCATACCAAGTGAATAAAAAAACATAAATCTATAAATATGAGTCTCTAATAACTCAAGATTAAGATTATCTTGTATATGACCATCAGTTAATATGATTAAAACTTGTTATATTTAATGGTAATTATTAGCTGTTTATATCTCGTAATGTCCCGATCCTTACATAATCTCATTTGCACAATGTATTCATTTAATGACTCACTGCATTAACGGTTCGGATAAAACCGTTCTATTCTTAATGGAAATAAACTGCATTAGTAACACTCAATTCACATAGATAATTATAGAATTTTAATAATATTCTTAAAGTATTCAAAATATATACATGCAAATAAAATAAATAAATATACTTTATTTATTTATAAATTTGTCTATTTCAAAACATCATATGCTTTATGAGCATCTATCTTAACAATCACTACACAAGATTTTTTCCATAGAAATAAACATAACAACACTTGATTTCTCTATATGATTAATGTTTAAATATTTGAATATGTGTCACATGGGTTGGCTATTATAAATTATTCATATTTTTAAGGAACTTTTATTTCACATTTAAATAACAACAAAACCCATCTTTTTCAAAGAATCCACTGATTAATTTTATATGTGGCAATGAAAGAAAGCACAATTTCTAATAATTGCTTACATATAAGTCTTAGAAAACACACAAAACTATTATTTAATTGATAATTTTAACACAATAGGCTATTAAACAATAGTTAATTAGCACTTTAGATTAATAATTTTTAATCAATCTTCAAAACAAAATAAAAGAAAAGAATAACAGTGTTACATATATGTATATCATACTTATCAATTAGGGACGTAAGGGAATAGATTGGCTTAAGCAACTAGCTCATGCGGAAGTAAAATCATTTATTTTAGCTCACTTACTTACAGCCGTGTTTATTTTGCATGGAAAGAAAAGTAAAAAATAAAAAAATAAAAGTAATTTTCTTTACTCTTAAATCGCATGATTACTTACACAACTAGTAAAGCGATTTTTTTTTTTATTTTTTAAATTTTAATGAATCAGTAAAAGTTTAGTAGACCTCACATAAAATAAAAAATGAACAAAAAAATGTTAATTTAATACATCCTATTGATCCTCAAAGTAAAAGAAATAAATACCAAATTTATTTATTTACTCGTTATAACTTAAATATTATAATTCAATAATTACTTAAATAAGTATAAGGATGTTTAAATAAGTACATGGATAAAATTGCTATCCTTCAGTGTAACAAACACTATACATAAAAGATGAGGAAAAAAGGAAAAAACGCTGTGTAGAGAATTGGATTGTTTCCCTTTCTATTATTCTTTAGACAAGTAAGAGATTTTTTTTCAAAAAATAAAAAATAAAAGAAGGTCAAATAACTTTTATTTATGTTACTTTTGATCTTCATAATCCAATGTATTTTCCATTACATTTTCTTTGATAAATGCCTTTAATTTGGAAACAAAAGCTTTGATACATCACTTGCTTTCTCTAGGTGCTCCTCTCTTCAAATAAATTAAAAAAATATGCCATTGCTCGTTAGAGAAAAAGTGATAAACAATTACACACGCGCACACTTTCACATATGTATTCTACGGATTTTTGAAAAAGCCTTAGAAAATGACAAATTATCTCTCTCTCTCTCTCTCTCTCTCTACATATATATATATATATATATATATTTGAAAAAGCCTTAGAAAATGACAAATTATCTCTCTCTCTCTCTCTCTCTCTACATATATATATATATATATATATATATATTCCACAAGTTGCAAATTAGAGATCAGATATTGCTTCTTTTTTTTTTCTCCCGTTCTTTTAGAAGGGATATTAGAGATTACTAATTGCTCGAAAGAGATATTAGAGATTACTAATTGCTCGAAAGAGATATTGGAGATTTTTCTTTTTCTTTTTTCCTTGAAAACTTAGTAAGGACACTTTCGAGTGGTGCCTAACACCTAACCCAAAAAGACATGGTTTTCTATGTTAATTAATTATCACAGTGGAAATTTGGGTCCTGAGTCGACGTGGATTCAAGCAAATGCTTATGGTCCCTATTTGATGAGATTGGGAAATCTCGTTGTTGGTTCAATTTCACGTGCCGATTGGCTGTTCATTGAATTCAATGTTTTGTTATCTTTATGAACCAACAACTGGTACAATGTTGATCCTAAATTGTTTGAGACTTCCTAAATAAAAAAAAAACAAAAACAAAAACAAAAAAACATAAAAACAGAAAAAAAAGAAGAAAAAAGAAAAAAGAAATTCTTTGGGACTTTTTCCATGGCCAAACTTCAAAAAAAAATTTCAGTGAAATCGAGAATTTTGTGTCCTCTTCTAACATGCAAACCATAAAAAGCAATTCATTTGCTTATATTTGGAAATAGAAAAATACACTATTTTATTTTTCTTCTATTTTCTTCCTTTTTCGTTCATGTTATTTCAAAATATTAACTTTTATAAAATGATGTTGGAATAAAAAATTTGCACCACTCTGTTAACGGATTCAACTCTTATAACATGATGTTAGGATAAAAATTTTGCACTACACTGTTAACGGAATCAGATCAAAGTTTGAAGTGTGTTTGACTAATTATATTGTGTAATGTCATTCGATAGGCTTAAACATTCAAGCATGAAAATGTCACTTAAAAAGTATTTTAAAATTTTTAAATTGACGTGTGACATAATATGATTAAATAAATACTATTTTCAATGTTAAAATTGAACATGTGAGTACAATCCTCTAAGAACCTTTTTAACATAATGTTTAATTGATATGTCAATTCAATTTAGCATTTGAGAGTAAAAAAATATTCTCTAATACAATATTATTTTTAATGTTAAATTTATAACACATTAAACTTTGTAGCAAATTTGTCATAAAATTTAGCATATAGTAAATTTGACATTTGATTTATATTGGTTGGTAAATTGACTTTGTTGTTTTAATAATACAATATTTTTACTTTTAAATATTTTAATAATAAAAGTTTACTTTTATAAGTTTCGAGGTTTAATAGTTATGACAAAAGTCAAACTATGGTATTTTAAATAGCATATATATTGAAGCATAAAATAAAATAAAACATTAAATACGATATTTTTACAAATTTTTTTGTGGCAATTAGGATATTAACATTAGTATTTGTATTTTCATTTAAATTGAAGATCGTTTCATCTTTATCTTTTATATTTACAGTTTTAGTTACACTCCAATGAATGACACGTCATTTTTATTTACTTTTCTTGCTTTTGTCTTTTTGCTTCTCCTTTCTTTTTCTTTTTCTTTTTCTTTTTTATTTGCATCATTCGGTCCCTTGCTTTAGATTTTTCTCACCGGGCTACTTCTTTCTTTTTTTTTTTTTTTGTTCTTCTACTTCTCTAAATTATTTTTTTCTTGCTCTAATAATTGTCTCTATTTCTTTGTTCTTCTCTTCTTTTTTTTTCTTTGTTTTAAAATATTTTTCTTGCATATTTATTTTTGTACCATTTCTATAATTTACCTTTATTGAAATAACTTCTCTCAAATATGTCCCTACTCAAATATTTTTCACTTGCATACATTTAACCAAAGCACATGCTTTGATTTAAAGATGTATTTTTATCTACTTGCTTTCTTTTTTTTTTTTTTAAATGTGCCTTGTTAATTTTTTTTTCCAATCTATTATTGTTAAAATAAATTATCTTAGGCTTGCGGGTACCTAAACATTTTTCCTGGCGGCCAATATATTTTTTTTTCCAAATGACGCCCTCATAAATGAATTGTTGAAAAGTTTTTCTATTTTGATAGAGGGAAGAGTCACTTGTTTTGAATGGGATTAAGCGTGATTCAAATTCTTAATCTAAGGTTACGTAGAAGAACTTACAACCAATTAAACTATCGTCACGTATCTTGAAAAGTTTTTTTTTATTAGCAAAAACAAATGAAAAATTTGTTTCGTTGACCCTTATAAATGGAGTCTTCGCTTTTTGTAGGTGAAAAAAGAAAATTAGTTGGGGCAAAATCAAGAAAAAGAAAACCCCATTTAATACGCATCCACCCCACATCCCACAATCCCATAAAAAAAAAAAAAAAAGAAAAAAAAAAGAAGGAAACAAAAGTCCATCTACAATGAACCCCCATTTTCCCTTCCTAATCATGTGCCCAACCCCACCGGATCACCGCCCTAATCTCACCGGCCAAGCTAGTCGATACGGCGCGTGGGGAAAAGAGATGTGGACCCAGCGAGGGCACGAGCAGTAACTGGGGGAAGTGGGGCCCGGCCCAACATAGCCCAAAACCCTGAATATATATATGAATCGAAGTGCTCGAGATCTATTGCCCCTTCAATTCATCCACAAACAAAGAACAAACGAAAAAAAAAAAAAAACCAAAATTAATTTTTCGCTTTTCCTTTTCTTTTTTATTACTTTCCTTCCTTCTTTCTTTTTTCCCCCTCATTTTCAGACTTTTTATCAGTTTTAAATAAAAACCTCTCCCACTGGGGATGTGCTTCTTCGTTTCTTCAGCTGTGAGTCTGTTAGAGCCTCTCTCTCTTTCTCTCCCTCCTCTCTCTCTCTAAATTTCTCTGTTAGGTTTCCGATAAGAATCGTCTTCCTCTTCTCGAGCTTCCTAACATGGGAGGTGACAAAGGAATCACTCTTGACGAGATCAAAAATGAGTCCGTCGATCTGGTAACTCTCTCTCTCTCTCTGTTTTCTCTGTTTCATTGTTCTTCTTGTTGTGCCTAGCTGTTTGGTTGCCGAGAAAATGGAGTAAAACTTAATGAGAAAAATTTGTTTCCAAGTTTAACGTTGTTTTAGTTTCCCGAAATATTTGTTTGTTTACGCTTCATGAAAATCGATATGAATTCCTTTTGTTTTCTGCTTTCTGGCTACGACGAAGTGAGTTCAGTGAAATTTATACACATATACAGATATATATATGTGTATATATATATATTCGAATTTTCCTGTTAGTTTTCTTTATTCTTCTGCGAATCTTTCTCGTCACAGTCGTCAACCAAACTGTAGTTCGATAGCGTCTTGGTCATTTCTTCTATGTTAGCACAGAGGAGATCTCGTTTCAGTCTCGCAAACAATTTTACCAAGATAAACGAAAAATAAAATCTAGATTTTCTTTTTTCGATTTTTGATTTTGATTTTTTTCCTTTTTTGAGGAAATGAAAATATAATGAACTCTTGCATGGCCTGAGCCTCTTCGAGATTCTGTCATTTCGCCGATAAAGAAAAAGAGAAGTGATGTTGGCGGTTCGATGTCAACAACGGCGACAAATGGAAACCTTTTTGAGCCACAGTAGCAGTGAATCTGAAGCGTACGCTTCACGTGGGTCTGCTGATTACACGGACAGCCCAGATTGCCAAGCGTACCATCGTAGATTCGTCCCCGTTGAAGAAAAAGAAACTATTATTGTTATTATTATTTTTTGAAAAATAGAAATATATTTTCTGTGCTTTTTTTCTGTCTGAAGAGCATCAGTGAAACACGCACCCAATCACATGGAATCAGCGGCTTTGACAACGCAGGCTTCTTTAGGGAACGTGGCTGAAATGGGAATAGAATAGAGCAGAAAATAAATCCCCTTTAAGAAAAAAAATCTATTTATTTATTTATTCCATTACTTCGTTATCACGCGCCCCCTGAGGCGTGGCTTGCACGCACATTCTCCTTCTTCGCTCTGAAACAAATCTGCTTTTGGTCAGTTCGTAATCCCACATGGGTAGAATTTCAATCTGGCCCGTATTTCCCGTTGAGTGTCTTATAGTTGGTTCCGTTTTGTGATCTGTAAAAGGACCTGCGTTAGGTTTTCTCGAAGAAAAATGAGGACCTGATTTGGACTTGTTTGTTAATTTTATTAATCTATCCTAATATATTTGTCAAGTTCTCTCGAATTTTTTTGCCTGCCTTGCCTTATTCTGGAATGTGGGCGTACCGTCGTTGTACTTTTGGTACTTTATTCTATTTTACGAGCATATTAACTTGTATTAAAATCAACTTTGAAATTGACTTTGCATATATTCGATAATATACGTGTTTATTTATTGATCCAAGAAATTTAATATGTATATGTACGTGTAAAATATATATATATATATATATATATATGTTTTGGCAAGTATTATTCGTTAATAATGAGGAAACGAGAAGTAAAAGGGTATTTAAAAAGGTTCTTATTTTTATGGGTGACGAACTGCTTCAAGATCTTAAAACGGTATCACTAAAACCAACCCATTAATTCCAAACAAACATTAATTTTATTTTATTTTATTTTTTTGAATGGACAAAAACGTTGATGTTATTAATTGACCTACCCAACATGAAATCAAGTACCCCTAAAAAAATTGAAATCAAGTAGTGCACCCCTAAAAAAAATAAAAATAAAAATAAAAGTAAAAGTAAGTGAATGGCAATATTTTATCAGACGGACCTCGTGGTTTTACATTTCTAGCTAAACACTGGTAGGAAAAAATTTCAGAGAGCTCACATGTGCAGTAACTAAAGTTTAGCTGATCCCTTTCATGTACCCGTGACATATAGTTCCTGTGACAATTAGGTGGTAGGAACTTGGAACCCGTTATGTTGTGGGCTTGTTTAGGTCTTTGAGCCCAAGGTTTAGGGCGTCATCACGATTTCATAAAATGTAATATCACTGTTACAACCAAAAAAAGAAAAAGGGCAATGTGTTAAGCACTTGAACTTAATGTAAACATGGAAAACAAGTGTATTGATTATTGGTCTAAAGTATGAATAGAGCTCTAGTCACTCTATCATCAGTGGAGCAAAACGTTCCACTGGATTCAGACTTCATAATGTGATCAGTTCATAGAGTGATCAGAACAAAGTTCTGTATGTCTTGTCAAAAAAGGACGTTGAACATGGAGTATAGGTATCTTTACATGGATTCCTTTTCACAGAATTATGATGAGCCGGGCTATTGTTGCGTAAACTATGACAAAGAATTTTATGGCTTATTCATGCATAACTTTGTTGTTGGTTACAGGAACGGATTCCAATGGAGGAAGTTTTTGAACAGTTGAAATGCACAAGGGAAGGGCTAACATCAGAAGAAGGAGCCAACAGGCTTCAAGTTTTTGGACCAAACAAATTGGAAGAGAAAAAGGTTGGGTTCATCAAACGTGACTGTTGGCTCGTTCTTATCTATGTTTTCATATCTTCTTTTCCACTAGATTATATGGTATCATGGGATGACTTATGTTTTCGAAACAGGAAAGCAAAATTCTCAAGTTTCTGGGCTTTATGTGGAATCCTTTGTCCTGGGTCATGGAAGCTGCTGCCTTGATGGCTATTGCCTTGGCAAATGGTGATGGGAAGCCTCCAGATTGGCAGGACTTCGTTGGTATCATTGTCCTGCTGTTGATTAACTCTACCATCAGTTTCATTGAGGAAAACAATGCTGGTAATGCAGCAGCAGCGCTCATGGCTGGTCTTGCTCCCAAGACTAAGGTGAAAGAAAAGAGTCAAGCCTCAATTAATTACTTTATTTCCTGCTAATATTGCAAATCTTTTCTTATATTTTTCTTGCCATAATATATAGGTTCTTAGAGATGGTCGATGGAGCGAGCAAGATGCCGCAATTTTGGTTCCAGGTGACATAATCAGCATTAAGTTGGGGGATATTATCCCTGCTGATGCTCGTCTTCTCGAGGGCGACCCTTTAAAAATTGATCAATCTGCTCTAACTGGAGAGTCCCTTCCTGTCACTAAGCATCCCTCAGAAGAAGTGTTTTCTGGCTCAACATGTAAACAAGGTGAAATTGAAGCAGTTGTGATTGCCACTGGCGTGCACACCTTCTTTGGTAAAGCTGCCCATCTAGTAGACAGCACCAATCAAGTTGGACACTTCCAGAAAGTTCTTACTGCCATTGGTAACTTCTGCATTTGTTCAATTGCTATTGGGATACTAGTTGAGATAATAGTCATGTACCCAATCCAGCACCGCAAGTATAGGAACGGAATTGACAATTTGCTTGTTCTCTTGATTGGAGGAATTCCAATTGCCATGCCAACTGTTTTATCTGTCACGATGGCTATTGGTTCCCACAGGCTCTCTCAGCAAGGTGCTATTACCAAAAGAATGACAGCCATTGAGGAAATGGCTGGCATGGATGTCCTCTGCAGTGACAAGACAGGAACTCTAACCCTGAACAAGTTGACTGTTGACAGAACTCTGATTGAAGTGTTTGCCAAAGGCGTGGAAAAGGAGTATGTTATCCTCCTTGCAGCTAGGGCTTCAAGGACTGAAAATCAGGATGCTATTGATGCTGCAATTGTTGGAATGCTTGCAGATCCAAAGGAGGTATAACCGAGAAATATTATATCTTCTTTTAATTGTTTTCTGACTATTTTTTTACTGAGATTTTGTGGATGGAGCTGTTATGTGATTATATTAAACTGGCAGGCAAGAGCTGGTATCAGAGAGGTCCATTTCCTTCCATTTAACCCTGTTGACAAGAGAACCGCTTTGACCTACATTGATTCTGATGGAAACTGGCATCGAGCTAGCAAAGGAGCCCCTGAACAGGTCATTCATATTTGTGATGTGACGCAACAAACCTTTTTAAAGAACAATAATTCATTAGTTTCCTATGTTTTGGAACAGATAATCGCCTTATGTAACTGCAGAGAGGATGTCAGAAAAAAGGTTCATGCAGTGATTGATAAGTTTGCTGAACGTGGACTTCGTTCTTTAGCTGTGGCAAGACAGGTTGGAAAATGTAATACAGAATATCCTTATTGCTGTGTTAGTTGAAAATAGCCTAATTGGTATAAGCTTGTCGATTTCTCAGGAAGTTCCCGAGAAGACAAAAGAGAGTGCAGGAGGACCATGGCAGTTTGTTGGTCTATTGCCTCTGTTTGATCCTCCCAGACACGACAGTGCAGAAACTATCCGAAGAGCTCTCAACCTTGGTGTGAACGTGAAGATGATTACTGGTAAGTCTGGTTTTATTACCATTTCCGTCAACCCCTTCATTGAATACTGATAGTTTTTATTCTTACTAATCTAAACTCTGTAGTCTTTACTCCTACATCGTTGTATGTAATCTGCTTACAATTTTTCATTTGCCAGGGGATCAGCTAGCCATTGGTAAGGAAACTGGTCGGAGGCTTGGTATGGGAACAAACATGTACCCGTCTTCATCATTGCTTGGCCAGGACAAAGATGCAAATATTGCGGCACTCCCAGTGGACGAATTGATTGAGAAGGCTGATGGATTTGCTGGAGTTTTTCCAGGTGCATTTTCATTCTCTTTTCCCAAAATAGTAGAGTTAATGAATTGCTTGTCTCTATAACTCCTTGTCCAAGTATTCTAAGATTTACAAATTATCTTTGCTCTGCTTTTCTGGATGCACCATCTGTCTGTCATATTATTAAGTTTAGCACTTAACTCAATATTGTTCTGAACTTGTCAATTCTTGTTCTAATGATCTTTTTCTCCACGTGATAGAACACAAGTATGAAATTGTAAAGAGGCTACAGGAGAGGAAGCACATCTGTGGAATGACAGGAGATGGTGTCAATGACGCCCCTGCTCTAAAGAAGGCAGATATTGGAATTGCTGTCGCTGATGCTACTGATGCTGCTAGAAGTGCTTCAGACATTGTCCTTACTGAACCTGGGTTGAGTGTTATTATCAGTGCAGTGCTGACCAGCAGGGCCATTTTTCAAAGAATGAAGAACTACACAGTCAGTTGATTTATATGCTCTTATTTGGCAATTGATAAAGCTGTACGATTATAATTCTCAAGTGCCTGACCTTAATTTTTTTTTTTTTTTGTGTGTAGATATATGCAGTTTCGATTACCATCAGAATAGTGGTAAGTGTGGCACATAAAGGTTTTGCGATGCAAATGCTAAGTTAACCGTTTCATATTTAGATTTTTTTCCCGTGTTCTCATTATGTTGTCTAACTTGACAGTTTGGCTTCATGTTCATTGCTCTGATATGGAAATTCGACTTTGCGCCCTTCATGGTTTTGATCATTGCCATCCTAAATGATGGTGAGATCATTTGATCCGAGTGTCGGAACCCCTTAGTTTTTACAGCTTGCAAATACTTTAGAAACATAAATCTGAATATTTCTGTAATCACACTTCCAGGAACAATCATGACGATATCCAAAGACAGAGTAAAGCCATCCCCACAGCCAGACAGCTGGAAACTGAAAGAGATTTTTGCTACTGGCATTGTGCTTGGAGGTTACTTGGCACTAATGACTGTTATCTTCTTCTGGGCCATGAGAGACACTAACTTCTTCTCCGTAAGTGCATGTCTTATATCTTTAGCTCACGTTTGAGTTTTTTGGTTGGTTAGCCTATCTTCCACCTCATGTTTAATTTTATCTGCTCTTTTCTAATGCAGGATAAATTTGGTGTTAAATCTTTGGGGGCCCACCCCAAGGAAATGATGGCAGCCTTGTACCTACAAGTGAGTATTGTGAGTCAGGCCCTCATTTTCGTCACAAGGTCTCGCAGCTGGTCCTTCGTCGAACGCCCTGGACTTCTTTTAGTCAGTGCCTTTGTAATTGCACAGCTGGTAATACTTGTTTGTTTCTACACATTATCATGCTTTTTGTTGTACTGAACTTTCTAGAAACCTGTTATAAGATCTAATACATTATTTTACCGTGGTAACCTTAATTCAGGTTTGGCTTTTGTAGTTACATGGACAATGCCATATGTCAATAGTCTATTCGATATATTGATGAGCAATTTTTTAATTATCAGGTGGCAACTCTCATAGCAGTCTACGCAAACTGGGGTTTTGCACGAATAGAGGGTTGTGGCTGGGGCTGGGCTGGTGTAATCTGGCTTTACAGTGTGGTAACATATGTTCCTCTTGATTTCCTCAAATTTGCGATCCGCTACATTCTGAGTGGAAAAGCTTGGGATAACCTCTTGGAGAACAAGGTATACTTTTCATATGAATATTTCGAAGCTTAATAGAAATTCCAATGTAAAGGAAGTCACTGGTTAAACATTTTCATTATTCTTAATTCAACTGAATTCCTGCTTTCTTGCTATAACAGACTGCCTTCACCACCAAGAAAGACTATGGTAAAGAAGAGAGAGAAGCACAGTGGGCTGCAGCACAGAGGACTCTTCACGGTCTTCAGCCACCTGAAAGCACCAACCTTTTCCCAGAAAAGAGCAGTTATAGGGAGCTTTCAGAGATTGCAGAACAAGCTAAGCGGCGGGCTGAGGTTGCAAGGTAAGCGATTTGATATATCATAGACATATTATAAACATGACTAATGCATAGCAAAGCTTGGTGGTTTATCAGGTCTAAGCTGCTTTAAGGGATTTCGTAAACAAGAATGCCTCTTAGTATGAAACTTTGTAATAATAAGAATGGAGAAATCATGTTTGAGATAATAGCTTACTCATTTTATTGGCTGGGATGAAAAGAAAAATTGTGATTTATTAAGAAAATTTTGTTTAAATTATTGTTGCAGGCTTCGGGAATTGCTTACACTCAAGGGACATGTTGAGTCAGTGGTGAAGCTGAAAGGACTTGACATTGATACAATTCAACAACATTACACAGTTTAGAGATCTAATGAGACTTTTCAAAAAGAAGAACATTGCTAAGGGTCAATCTTAGAAGACAAGCTCAAAGCTGGGATGATAATGATGAACTTTAGTCAAAGTCTATGTCTAGAATAGGGTAAAACTTCCTCTTGCTAGAAATTTTAGTTAGTTAGTTTTTGATTGTTACCTAAAGGCAGAGGAAGGTACTGTTTTCTTTTAAAGCTAAACAAGATAAATTACATTTTCTTCATGATCATCTTCTTCTTCTGTCACGGTCTTGAATGTGATCTGTTCTTGCATTATCAATCACCGTACATAATAGGACATGAAGTACTAGGTTTGGCGGGCGACTATGAACATTGAGTAAAAGATCATTCTCTTGTTGCTTCAGATTACGATTCTACACATATTAAGACTGTTGTATGAAATTTATGGAATTCTTTCCTCATAAAGCAATCTTGTTGCTTGGTCTACTTTAAATGGTAGAAGGTAATGATTCTGCACTAGGCCAAATTTAGTGTCTTTTTCTTAGTTGATATTTGCCAAGAGTTGTGAATTGTAGTGGACTTTTATAACTATAATTTTTTGACATGAAAACATATTCCTAAACACACTATCTGGATGCTAATAACGAGGACTTTCTACTTACTTTTTAATAAGCAATGATTTTCCACTTGCAATTCGGTTTTGTCTCCATTAAGCCTTTATCTAACGTGCTTTACATGAATGAAGATCTGCTGTCTTATTTTTCTGTTTTCTTGACTGTCTCCCCAATTAAATTTTGACACATATGTAAACTACTTGATTACTTTACTATTTGAATTCTATTTATATGTTTAAATTGTTAAGTTTAAATGATGTGTCAAAAAAAATATTAAAGGGACAGCTAAAATGATAGAAAAATAGGACAACAGATTTAGATTGGCATTACATAGCTTTTCAAAGTTCCTCTATACTAAAACTATTTCAAATTGTATCTTCTGTTCAAAATGCTTGTTCAAAATGCTCTTATCATATATTACCTCACCAAGTGAGCTTTTTGAATATTTTGCACCATATTGCAGGTTGTAATGTCACATTCACTTTACCTACTTGTACTACACTTCTGAGGCCTCATTTCATGTTCATCCAAACGTGCCAAGACCACCTATTGAGCTCCGAAAAAACTATGGTATTGTATAGATTTCCTTCTCAGAATGTGCTCAACTTAAATTCTTCAATTTTCTTCAGAGACCTTTTTAATTAGTACTTCCCCCCACAAACAATAGGTTTTATATTTTACAATTCAATTCTCTGTAACGCTTGCTAAATTTACCATGATATTACAAATCAGCATAGCATATCCTTTACATGGATTTTCTAAGGGAAAGGAATTAAAATCAGGAGATTACAGGTGCTATAATTTCGAGTTTGTGAATAAAGCTCTCAAAAAAATTTCGAGTAATATTCATGTGTAAATCTAGTTCACAAACGCACAATTACGCCTAACTTCGCCTTGGTTTCCAGTCTTGATCCCGATCCTTCCAAGCCTAGTCATGGCATTCACAAAAGCCTCTTCAAAAGCTGTGTTATTGGAGGCAAATAGGTTGACAATTACCCTTGCCATTTTGTCTCTGAACAAGGTCTGATCAGAGGTGAACAAGCCCTTTCCTAGCTGAAGATTCTTGTAGTACTCATTGTCAAACTTTAAGGGTGAACTTGGGTCCATTCCAATAACAATCGTGGGGTCAACGTTTTGGGGACAACGTCGTTTCAGCTCGTTTGCGTATTGCAGGTTGAGTGTTGGATCAATTCTGGTCTTGCTTTTGAAACTGTAGAGCCTCTTGAAAACAAAGCTGCAGTGTGCAAACCCAATTGTGTGCGCTCCTATAACAATATAAATTTTATTAGGGTGGTGGCGTTCTCAGACAATCACGGAGAATTCATGGGACCCACTTGATACATATTATGCTAAGACATCAAAATGACTCGAATCTAAGCCTTTTTCTCAAAGCACTCTGTGCATTTATCACCCTACCTTGATGATCTACACTTTACAGTTAAGATATGTAATGTCTTCGCTTAACAAAACCATTAACTTTAGTTCAGAGTGTCTCTTTGACAATAATATATAGTTCAGGGGTGAAACAAACCCTTTTCAAATTTCAAGGTGCATGTTGAACTAGAGCACATAGTTCAGATGGCATTTATAGAATTAATCCATAGAGTGTGCATGTATATGTAATAGTACCTGATAGCGCAACCAGATCAGTTAGAGAGAGACCATGTGAGGCAAACATTGATTTGAGTTGCTTTACTCTGAACTCTGGATGAGGAAGTTGATGACGCGCACTGGCCTTGGTAGAGATTCTCCCATCTTTTCTTCCTAGTTCTACTTCATAAAATGGCCCCCCAGTCTGCACCAAAAGTAAACCTATACTTAGGTTACCAATACAAATTTGCATTAAATCGAACGATAGCTACTTGCATAAGGAGATAAAACACGTCGATTTCGTTCCATCAAAGGTTAATAAACATTGAACCGGTAGCCCAAAATTAGTCTCAAATGCTTCTAACGTGACTTAAACATTAGTTCTTTCATTTATCAAACCACTTAAAAATAAGTCCTTCCACCACTAATATACATGTTGTCAAAGCTATGAAATGGCAAAAAAGACAAAAAAAAAATAACATGGTTTATTTTTACTTACGACACATGTTATCCCTGTTTTAAGCAACGGAAACAATGCGCTGGCTATAACTAGACTCTTTCTTTCTTTTTCAATAGTATTAAAGTCGATCTCACCGCTTAACTACCCCAAAAAAAAAAAAAAAAAAAAAAAAAAGTCGATCTGCCAAAACCAAAAATTTCCACGTTATTGTTGACTATTAGAATAGCAATAAATATTTGTCTAGGACATAGGACCCCACCTCACATTGAAACAACATGCCAAGTAGTTGCATAATGAATCCCATTAAGTCCCACCTGGGCTCCACAATCAAACTGTGGTGGAAAAATGTGTGTGGCTAAACTAACCTCAAACCGTCTCTAGACTTTTTGGAACTATAGATTATTAATGAGGAACATGTTCACACACCTCACCGTTTAAAAATGAGGCTCTACTTTGGTCGTACAGTCTAATAATCGCTTTTCTTTGGGCGCTTTTTTCTATCACCAAAAAGTGTCGGTAACGCATCATTCAACAAGTTGCAATATCAGCAACTGTAATGCGTTGTGTGGTGAATTGCAAAGTCTTTTTCTTCCTCCGAAAGAAAATTGATATTACTATACATTTAAAACTAACTTTTAGAGGCAAGAAAAGGGTGTCTGCATAATGTACCAATCTCACAACATCCCTAGTGGCCAAAGCCAGAATGTCGGCACAAGAGACTTTCCGCCTGCAAGCAGGAACACTCTCAACAGCTTCCTTCGCTTTGATAACTGTGTCAAACCCGTCGCCGGCCACTGAAAGATTGTCGGCATTATCCTTCTCTGCTGTGTTATTCCAAGAAAACAGCATTATTGAAGCATCACATCCCTGCTCCCCCAAAAAAAATCCAACTCTGATTATTTTTGTTCTAATCTTAAGATATAAGAAATGCAAATTTTTTATTCCTTGGGAAAGAAGTAAACCACAAACCCGAACAAAACAGTCATGGAAGAAGAGCCTAAGAGTGCCTGGAGCAGTCGCAATTGTCTGCTGATGTTTCCTCTCCACAGCCGTTAGAACGATGGACTCAACCTCCGGGCATGAGTTTTTGTAGTAGTCTTTGCTAAGGTGAGCATGACTTGCACTTGAGAAGGTCAGAAGAAACAGGAAGGAGAGAGAGAAAAGAGTTGGGACACTCATTGCCTAGAAACTTGGTTAAGAACTTCTGCTTACTTGTGTGCTTCTCAAGTGGTTTAAAAGTTAATCTAGTGCTTATATAAGCAAGTATGTGGAGATAATAGTAGGTGGGTTGTTCTTAGCTGTAAAGGGTCTTAGTTGGGTATCTCATATTTGAGAATGAATTGATCAAAACATTGAATTGGAGGGTGAGAAGTGGATCATGCAGGCATTTTGTTGATACTAGAGTTGTTGTTTTGCTTTTTAGATTATAGTGATTATTTATTGCCTGTTAGTTATTATTGGCAGTCGCTTTCCTTCTTTGCTTTATTACTGTAAGGGAAAGAAAAAGGGTAATATTCTGAGTCATTCTTCATCAGAAAAAAACGAGATAATATAAACTTGTTGGGAGTGGGACAAGAAGAAAGTGCCTACATATGTAAACAGATTTACCTGCTCTGTTGTATTTAATTGTGTATCCGGATTTGATTTCTTTGTGGTTCACTTTTGTTGTCATGTGGGGTTTAAGGAACATTTGTTGTATCATAGTGGCACTTAGCCATGAACTTACAGTCCTTTGATTATTATTATTATTATTGTTGGCGGAAATCTTCGCGACGAGGAAACCATCTGAAATTCATGCCCTCTTTAATCCAAGCAGCTGATCAAGTTGGCTGAAAAGAGCAATCCGACCAGAAACCCGTCCGAGCAGGACAAGATCTATCCGACCAGGGCCTGTCCGAGCAGGATTTGTCCGACCAAGACCCGTCTGACCAGGACAAGATCTATCCGACCAAGGCTTGTTCGAGCACGATCTGTCCGACCAGGGACCCGCAGAATATGTCCAACTAAGGACCCGTCCGACCAGAGCAGGATCTGTCCAACCAAGATCCGCCCGACCAAAACAAGATCTATCCAACCATGACCTGTCTAAGCAGGATCTGTCCAACTTACCCAAAGACCACCATGTGGCACCATCTCAATCATCCGTTGGGCAATCCTCCTTCACGGAGATCGTGACACCTGTTACTGTGCACCTGGGTTACGGACCAAACTGGTCTACACCCGGATCTAAGCTAAACTCTATAAATAGGAGCGTCAACTCCACCACAAAGGTACGGGCATTCTTCCCTTGCCTATCTTGCCTCTCCCTTAGCTCTTCCCGGTCAGAACACTGACTTGAGCGTCGGAGTGCCCTTGGCAGGCACCAAACCGATGTCCCCTTACTCCGAGGCTTTCTATCCTCTTGTAGATCCGATCAGACTAGGCCGAGACAAACTGAACATGAGACAGAACAGGAAACTTGACCTCCGTGCGCACCCACACGCAGTGTTGTGCCGAATCCAGACATCAACAATTATTATTATTATTATTAGAAACATTTCCAAATAGGAACATCTAATTGTAACGTAATGCTTTTAGGCTTCTAAGTACTTCTTATTATTCTCCTTCTAAACACTGCCAGATGGCTTAATTTCTGCCGTTGGAGGTGGACTCATACCAAGTAACAATTTTCTCGTACTGGGTTTCTCTTCAAAGTCGCAATCACGTGGTCATGGTGCTACTGGACCAACCAATATATATTTAGTCCCATATCTATATCTATAAGATTATAAAAAAGAGGCAACCAGCTAGAGGACAAATTTGCTCTTCATTTGTTAAAGGGCAAATTTACACTTCAACTTCTTTATTGCTTGCTTGCTTGCTTTTTTTCTTCCTTAAATTTTTTTTTTAATGAAATATGTATTTTCACAACTTTTTCATTTTTTTTAAATGAGCTCATTGAATATACAACGATGCATTTATTTTATTGGTTATCTTTTTTCAACCATCCTTATATGTAATATATTATTGATTTTTGTTTAACCTAATAAAATTTCAAAACTTTCTAACAAAGTATATACAATTATTTAAAAGTATTATTATTTTATTCTTGAAATTTTAAACCAATTGAGTTCTTATATTGAATCAATAATTGCCTCTTTACGTAGAAAAACGTAAATGCCATCATGTTCAATTTCTATTCTAAATGTAAGTTGAATTGAACAACTATAAATGATTAGAAAAAATAGTTTTTATACTAAAATATTGATAATACATTTTCCCAAAAAAAATTGCTAACCAGGGACGTGCCTTTACTAGTCTAAGAGAAAATGAAAGCAAGCAAAGGTCAAAGAACATCATGATCACAAGTATTGTTATCACGTGTAAATAGTAGCTTTCACCTTCACAAAGTCGATGAGACAACAGAATATCCTGTCAAATTTATATCACAAGATTGGAAGAGAAATCTGGGTAAAAGTGATGGGCGTTGAGAATCTTCAATTGCCGAGGACTGCGGTAAATTTGGCAAGGGACTGCTCTAAGAGAACAACAAAAAAAAGGAATGTCAAATACTACCTTTGTTTTTCTACCAAAATTAAAACAAAAACAAAAAAAAACACACTATTTTTACTCGATACTTTTACCTTTCCTCAAATATAGTTCAATGAATGAGTTTCTGCTTATTTTCACTCGATACTTTTACCTTTCCTCAAATATAATTCGATGAATGAGTTTCTGCTTTAAAGTTCATGATTCATTGCAGGTTCTCCTGGCTCCATTGAAAACATTACTATTTTCTACATTACGGACTCTACTACTCTCTGGAGTCTAGAGTCTAGAGTCTAGAGTCTAGAGTCTAGAGTCTAGAGTCTAGAGTCTAGGATGTTAATGTAACAATAGCAGTACTTTTGGCAACTTCACCAATAATATTAAGCATGACTGTTGAAACCTCTAACACTAGTACATGTATCAGCGGAAATGGCCACAAGACGACATTTACATGTTGTTTTTGGTGGAAAACGGTTTTGTAATTCAGTTAAATTGATAGTCGTTATTTATTTTCTTTTTTTTATTATTATACAATAAAGGATCGAATCCTGCTCGTCCTATCTCATCCCTACCCTTGTGCCGCTAGACCAACGTGTCTTGGGCTCTCGCCTTTAAAGGAGAAAGAACAAAATAAAATATTTAGGCTAAACTTTAATAAATAATGTTATATAGTTTTAAAATGTGTAAAATATTCGACAAACACTTGTAAAGGTAAAGTAGCCACCTCATTTTCTTGCCTAGCAGCCTCGTAGGTCCATTTTATAGAAGAAATAGCGCTCTTTTACCATGCGTATTCACTCATATAGATATCATATATTGTTACCCTTTTCACTTTTTCGCAGTACTTTGTGAAAATTGCTTCAATATATAATGTGTGTATATATATATATATTGAAACTGGTACATTGTCATATGATATCAAATGAGAAGCAGCAAGGAAAGATTCCCTCCCTACACGACTTGTCCAAAAGGCGAAAAGATGGACGAGCTAGTCTCTACATCCGACTAAGCTTAGCCTTTATTTGCACCTTGTCTTCTTTCCTTGCTTTGGTGCTAGCATATATAAAGTAGTAGACCCCAACTCTTTTTAGCTTTCTATGGTATGGCTCTTATAACTCTTGGTAGCTGTCGAATTTGAAAGAACTTGTATTAAAAAATAATCTGTATGGGACACGCGATGCGTCTATTTGTGTTAAGGGTCCCGGATATATAACTACGCAATATATGATCTTACCACCGTTGGTGAAACCTTGGTTATATTTCATCTCTTCAACAAGTTTAGTAAGTAACGAACGTAACGACCCACTCCCCCTCCCTGGAAAATCAACTCACAACCACTTGTTGACGTCTCTCTCCAAAAAGCAAGCTATTGCTTTTCCTGACGCTAATAGAAAGAATAGTGCTCGTAAATGCGTCCTTTCAAGATCCGTAAGCATGACCTTTCAAAAAACAAAAAAAGATATGTAAGCATTTGAATTTGCAGAAAGGACGAGTACAGTGAAAGTTCAAATAATTTAATGCGATGTTATAGAGTTACAGGGGCTTTGATTTACAGATAATATTATCGACATTATCCATAGATATTTAAAAAAAAGATATCTTAAAAAAATCTTAAAACTTTACAAAATTTTAAGGCAATTAATATCATTAATTCAAACTAAGTTAATAAATTAAATAATATATTTTTGACGTTCTATCTCTTAGTATATAAAGAAATCATTATAAATATGTATTGATTATCATTAATATTATTTTACATATTCATTAAAAACAAATTATAATAATATAATAGAGTAACAATCTCATGAGAAACAACAATAATTCATACTAATAGATAAATAGTACAAATATACTACATCTACATCTTAAATGATATAAACCTTATAACTTTGTAGAAGAAAACGTAAAAATCTCATGAATATATATATATTTTTTTTTAAAAAAAAGAAGATTGAAGACATGAGTGTATTTTTCAAAGAAAAAAAAAGTAGAAAATTAAAAACGAATTCCATTATCAAAATCTTAAAATTCAAATGTGAAGTTCTAAACTATTCATTTAAAAAAATAAAAATTATTTCAAGATTAACTAAGTTTTAATAAATACTTTTTTATTGTTTCAGCTTAAAATTATTAGTCACATTCTTATTGAAAAAAAAAGTTCAATGAAATTGATTTTTGAGTAAAAAAAGAAAAGTTTCCTGGTGTTTTTAGATATTATATGGATATTTTCAAAAATATCTTATATATTTATGGATATTCACTAATATTGAGGATATTTGTAAACATTGTAGATATTTTACAAGCATCCCGAAAGAAAATAATTCCCTTATATCCATATTGAGACTTTAAAATATGAATATTGTTATTAAAAAGTCGACACTACCTTAGACATTTTCAAGTGTGTTTGGGAATGTAGTTGGAACTTAAAGTTAAAACTTAAGTATTGTAGGGTGTGTTTGGTTTGTGGTTCGAATCACGGTTCGAATCATTTTGCAACAGTATTTTCTCTCATAAAAATTTAAATCTTCATTCAAATTTTTTATTCAAATTTATGAACCAAACGGATTCGTAGCATATGAGAGCTTTATATTATAGTATATTTTTGCTTTTATACTATAGCATGTGAGATAAAGCAGTTGAAACTAATAAGTTTCAACTTCATTGCCAAACAAAGCCTTGTTATCCTTTTATTGAAAAAAATTAAAAAGTAGTCATCAAAGTAAAAAAATAAAAATAAAAAAAATAAAAGGCAAAACCAAAACTCCTATCTGTACGTCTTGCAACAAAAGATTGAAAAAAAATCAAAACATTTTAAGATCCATACTTTAAATTTAGAGATATTTCACTCAAGATGTCAATGGTAAAGAAAAATATAAAGAAATCTCATAAACAATAATTATTAATTTTTAACATAGAACTCTTCGATTTTTGGATGCCTATTCTCTCGAAAAAGTATTATGTGGTAATTACAAAAACAATGCCAGAAATGTAGAAGACATATTCATCCTTAATGCATGCAACTCTCTCCAACAGGCTTTTTTTGTTCCAAAAAAAAAAAAAAAACAAAAAGAAGTTACTCCTAATCCAAGGCAAATTTACTAAACTTAGAAACCCTTACGGCAAACAATTTAAGGGTTTGACTACTATAGACTCACTTTTCTCCTCATTGATCATATTCGATTTTGCAGCCATTAGATTACATTTAACAGTGTCAAAGATGTAGTTCCATCAACTTATACGGGGGAACGTTCATCTAATAACATTTTTTTTCTTAATCACATTGACTGAAAATAAAAATTGTGGAATAAATTAGGGAAATTAGTTTCCTGATTTTTAGGAACTGCCAAATCTAAGTTTAGACTTTTTTGATTGTTAATGATTATGTTAATTCCTTTTATTTAGGTAATTTAGTTCCTTATTTAATGTGATTGTTGATTCCTTTTATTTAGGTAATTTAGTTCCTTATTTAGTGTGATTTCTTTTCTTTTTCGAAAAAGGAGTTGATCAGATTACGTGACAACCCTTCTATAAGTATTGTAATCTCTATTTAGAAAATAATACATTCCTTCTCAAATTATCCTTTATGGTATCAGAGCCACCTCTCTAAAACCTAATCCTATGGCTACCAATCCTTTATCTCCTCCTTCTTCTTCTATCATCGCTCCTGTCCCAGAAACTGTTCATACTCTGGGCAGCTCTGATATCTTTATTCCCCCCATAACCATTCACAAACTCACAGGCCAAAATTATGTCCAATGGTCTCAATCAATTCTAATGTATTTGCGTGGAAAAGGGAAAGAAGATGTGTCTTTGGGGTTGCAGTGGCACCATCAAAGGATGATCCAAAATTCAAGGTTTGGTATGCTGAGAATAATATTGTTATGTCATGGCTTATCAATTCCATGGCAATGGAAATTGGGGAAAATTTTATGTTCTGTGGCATGGCCAAAGAAATTTGAGACACAGCCAAGGAAACTTATTCTGATAGTGAGAATACGTCGGAATTATTTGGCATCGAAAGCAGCCTGAATGATCTATGCCAAGGAGAACTCAACGTCACCCAATATTTCAATCAACTCACAAGGAAGTGGCAACAACTTGATCGTTTTGAAGTCCTTGACTAGGAAAGCCCAAATGATGCTTTTAAATACAAGAACCTCATTGAAAAGAGAAGCATATTCAAGTTTTTGATGGGATTAAATACAAACCTGGACGAAGTACGTGGACGGATATTAGGGACAAAACCTCTGCCAACTCTCAGAGAGGTATTCTCAGATGTTCGTCGTGAAGAAAGTAGGAGGAAACTAATGCTTGGAGGCCAAACAAGTGAATCTTCGGCCATGGCAGCACAAGGAAATTCATCTAGCTATAATGATCAACAGAAGAAACACTGTCGGAAGCTAGGGCATACAAAGGATAAATGTTGGATATTGCATGGGAAGCCATCAGATTACAAGTCCCGCAGCCAGAAAGATCATCAAAGCAGTGGAAACACGGCAGCTGTATGTGAGGAGACCTCTGATTCAACCGAGTTAAGAGTCTTCAGTAAAGAACAAATGGAAGCACTCCAAAAGCTAATTCAATCACAAATGACTAGACATATTATTGGTACTGGTTCAATTGCTCAAAAAGGTAATTTTATAACTGCCTTGAAAGCATGTAAAATTGGATCAAAATCATGGATTGTAGACTCGGGTGCTTCAGACCACATGATTGGGAATGCAAGTTTGCTTAAAGACTTTATTCCATTCAAACACAATCATGTTGTGAAGATTGCAGATGGGTCTATGTCTAAAGTAACAAGATGTGGTTCAGTTCCTATCTCTAAAGATATTTTCCTTAATTCTGTCCTCTTGGTTCCTAACTTAGACTGCAATCTTATATCTATCAGTAAACTCACTCATGACCTGAAGTGTGCTGCTAATTTCACCTCTAAAAATTGTGATTTTCAGGACTTGGATTCGGGGAAGATGATTGGAAATGCTAAGGTGCATGCAGGTCTCTACCTCCTAAAGAGTGATGCGAATCAAAAAGAACAACATTTACCTACCAATTCTGTCCATAATATTCTGGTTTCTTCTTCAGTTTCATTCAAAAATAAAGATAGTGTAATTATGCTTTGGCACTATCGATTAGGTCATCCAAGTTTCGTTTATCTTTCGAAATTGTTTCCCTCTTTATTTTTGAACAAAAATCCAAATTTGTTTCAATGTGAAATTTGCCAATTGTCAAAACATGTTCGGAGTTCATATCAAAGCATT
>CAMOHE010051664.1:0-30508 GCA_946598075.1 Artocarpus hirsutus
TAGGGTTTTACTTTGAATATGGTTTGCCCGGGTGGTAATGAACATGGATTGATTGATTTGGTTTCCTTGTATGTTGTCTTCCTTTGCAGCCTGACACAATCACAGGAGACATAGTTTTTGTCCTCCAGCAGAAAGAACATCCTAAGTTCAAGAGAAAGGGTGAAGACCTGTTTGTGGAGCACAACTTGTCCCTCGCTGAAGCTCTATGTGGCTTTCAGTTTGTGTTGACTCACTTGGATGGTAGACAGCTGCTTATCAAATCGAACCCCGGTGAAGTCGTCAGGCCTGGTAAGTAATTTGCATGAAGATTATGTAATTTTAGTTTTTATTTTTTATTTTTCAATCTGCTTCTCTGTGATTAGATAGGAAATATGAATGAGAAAGAAGATAGTTAGATAAAGGGAGGACTGAGGAATTAGGAGAGAATTAAAGCAGAGGGAATGCCAATGTACCATATCTGAATAACTTATATGGTCCCCCAGTTATCATTATCACCTTATGTTTCATACTACGTTGCTTGTTTTGGTATGTGTCTTGTTATTAACGCGATGATTGTGCTGGTTTGAAACGGCAGATTCGTTCAAGGCAATCAATGACGAGGGAATGCCAGTGTATCAGAGGCCCTTCATGAAGGGAAAGTTATACATTCATTTCACAGTGGACTTCCCAGACTATCTGAGCCTTGAACAGGTTAAGGCGCTGGAGGCTGTTTTACCGCCAAAACCGTTGTCTCAATTGTCGGATATGGAGCTCGACGAGTGTGAGGAGACAACTCTGCACAATGTCAACATTGAGGAGGAGATGAGGAGGAAGCAGCAGCAGGCACAGGCGGAGGCCTACGAGGAAGATGAAGATATGCATGGTGGTGCTCAGAGAGTGCAGTGTGCCCAACAGTGATTCTTGGAGAGGAGGAAGAAGAAGGGAAAAGAAGAAAGAGATAAGATAGTATAATGAATCTTGATTAGGAAACAAGAAAGTTTAGAGAATTTTCAGGGAAAAAGAAGGAAAGAAAGCTATGGTATACTTGGAGGAGAATATGGTGGGTGATTTATCGTGGCGTGTTACGTGGTCTAGTTTTAGGACCTTTAGATTTGGAGTCTATAATGATTCCAAGAATTGTGTTTGTAAACTTTCCATGGAAAGAAACGACTACCAACTTTCAAGGGGATATTTTCATGAGCGTTAACGTTCAAAGTGTTAAAATTCGAAAGAGTTAGCTGGCAATGGTTGAAGATATCTTTTGACCTACAGCGAGTCGCAATCTGGTCTTTCTACGTACGAACTGCGTAAGTAACGTTCGAAAGACAAATGCGAAGTTTCTTCGAAGAAATACATAAATTTTATGCGCACAAACCTGACAAGTCATCTCCTCGAACAAGTAAAAATCGAAGGTTTCGAGAGAAATTCTATTATTCTTGTGAAACAGATGAGAGTGCATGAATCAATATATAACTTTGTGGCGGAAAAAAATGAAAAACGAATTCCAAATTCTGTTTTGAAAGCGAAAACAACTATTTACTTTGGAAACTTCTTCTGGAAGTACCGAAATACTTGTAGAACTGAAAATGTTGGCTTATCCCCAGATCCGAGAGTTCTAAGCTCTTTAGAATCGTTAGTGTTACCCAAATTGGGATCAGTCATATTGTGCATGGAACTTCTGAATCGAGACTCGTGGATCTACAGGATTAGATCAGAACTCCCCTCTCTGATGACTGACCGGTTTATTAGCTCCAAAATTAGAAGACCGAGTTGGTGTATAATGTTGCGACATTCCTCGCCCGTGCAATCTACAGGAAAAGCTACAATTAGACAGAAACAATAGGTGTTTTGAAAGGATATACTCTTTTTATCCTATTAAGTTAAAAAACTTTTTTACTAACAAAATTATAAACTTTTAAGTCTAATATGTAGTATGTTTTTTAGATTAGGATTTATAATTTTATTAGTAGTAAAGCTATAACCTTTTCAAGTTAAATAGGAATTTTTTTTTGAAAGGGTGCAAGTAAAAAGAGTCATTCTTTTGAATATGATGTATGAGGTGTTGTCTCCAACAGAACTTGTAAGGTTAATATCAGAGAGCTGTAACAAGAAAAGGGAAGGTTTAGCATACTTTTAAGTTTGAGAATGTCTTTTTAAATTTAAAAAAAAGAAGAAGAAGAAGAAGAAGAAGAAGAAGAAAAGATAGTCTTAAAGGTGCAAAGGAAAACGAATTTGCAGAAGTCAACCTGTTTAAATGTTGCAACTGCAAAAATTGAATAAGAAGTAACAAGTCAAAATAAGACTTTTACCTTTATGTTAAAGGTTTTTATCTAGCAGTTTGTTACTTGAACTGATAGAGACGTGATGGATTGGAGGATCATTAATGAGAAACTAATATTCGTGCATCAAAAATAGCCAATGGAAGAAAAATAAATTTAACCCCTATAACTAAGCGTAATAAAAAACAACGCAATTTGAACAAGAGTTATTCAGATACAAAAATCAGTCCCTTATGACCAATACCTATAATCAATAGAGATATAAAAACCAGCAAATGGATCATATATCAGACAACAAAGCTGATGTTCACCTGATCTATATAAGGCCAACCCCATTCTATTTAATTTGACAAATTCTACAGCAGCTCAAAAGGATGGGGAGGTCATACTCTTCGCTATTTAAAGATAGCGTTCTCCTTCTAGGACCCTTTTATTTAAATGGACGATGAGTTTTATTCGCTTCTAATTGAGTTCTTAGACTTAGAGTAACAGATCAAAACTCCATGACAGCTTTAATCTTACAAAATGACTCATCTTCTTTATGCAATATGTCTTTTCAGTTCTTGCTTCCTAGTCAACTATATAATGTTAGTATTGGCCCCTTTCAGATTTTAAATCATAAAGAGTAAGAATGTTAACATTTACAACGGAATATTGCCAAACTAAACAGAGCAGCCACAACTCCCACAGGAATTTGTAGCCTAGTCTTCCAATTCAAAGGAGTCCTAAGGGGATCTGCCAAGAACCAAGCGATAACAAAGAGTCACTTTTTTTTTTGGTCTACATAACCAAAGCCACATGCATACGGATTATGCTACAAGTTTACCATTAAGGTGCTCCTTCAAGCTTCCATTTTCTATACTGTCAAAAACCAGTAATCTGCAGAGAGCAGCAGAAAATTATTACATTGATTTAACTGGCACCACAAAATTTAATCATTGATGCTACACCAGAAGTGAAAAGATCTACAATGTTATTGACTCTAGAGAAAGATCTCACTTTGAAGGAAGATCCAAAGTAAGATTCAAGGACCAAGATTCTTCACAAGGTTTCTTCTTTGCCTAAGATGTAGTATTTGAAGTTCAGCACTTTATAAAACCACATGTGAAAAGATTTAGGCTAAAAATACTATTTCAGTCTTTCAGTCTCCAATTACTCTAGAGTTGGAAAAGAAAAGAGAAAAACTCGTACCAAAAACACACAGATAATGCAACTTCTCTGGACAAAGATACACTGATTTATTTGCAATTAGATAATGCAGTTTATGACTCTGATAAAAGGTAAAAAAAAAAATTCACTGCAAAGACGGTGCAACTTGCCATTGGAAAGTATCTAATCCAAAAAAGTAAAGACGATAATAGAATATTTAAAAAGAATGATGTATAAAGAAAGAAAATGCTTCCATCTAAAAGGAGAATGTTTAACAAGGCTATACCATACAAAGAGGTAAAATATAATCTCTTTGCCATGCAAGATAAGGTAAATTTTACCCGATTCAAGCTTAAGTTATTTGCTATTCCGCCAAGGATAAGCATTTAAAAAGATGTGCCATGAGGTTCACTTACACTGCTTTAAGTAAGCGGCAGCCTTCCCAACCTTAGCAATTCATTGCGGCATACACAATACAATAGCAAGCATGAAGAAAGTAGCATCAAACCTCTTAAGTCCAGTACAAAACCCCCGGAGAGCCAGGAGGTGGCGATGATGCAAACACCCCAATAGCTGCACTTCCTTGTACAACTCTTCTTTTTCTTGATTTAAATCGCTGGTTTCTTTTATAAATGCAACTCTGCCATCTTGAAATTTGGCCTTGTAAGCATCTCCATGATAGTTATTATAAACAATCCTGTGAAAACCACCAGTTGCCCTCTTTATATCTTTGTAAGAGAAGCGTTTGATAAACGACATGCTCCCTGGAATGTTGGAACTTATGAGATATACCAAGAAGTGATTTTCTTATGTTTACAGGAGCCATTAATTTAAATCTTAACCCAACCGAAGACATGGTAAAATCCAGCTTGCCAACTGTAACGGTAAAGTCTCAGTCAGTTTCAGAATCTTTCAAATGATAATTACACAACTTTCTACAAAAACAAAAAAGTAACTGTAGACAGATTTTATTTTTATTTTTATTTTTTATTTTTTCCCCATAAGAATGAACTTAGCCTTTGTTTGTTTCATAAGGTCGAATCAAAAAGTTTTGATTTAAGCCCTTTTTATTGAATTGATATCTCTGACAAAATTTAAACAAATTTAAATTTTTGCGTAAACTTTTGGTTCACAAACCTGTAAAGCAAACTAATTATTAGCCATAGTTACAAAATGGTAATGTTTATTAAATATGTAAATCTGTTGACTGTTGAGTGCATGTTTGTTGCCAATGGACGATAATTGATTCCATGCAAATCTTGATCCTCAAGTTATAACTCAATGGTCTTATAGTGCTAAAGCTGTGCTTTACATAATTATTTATTCATAGAAATTGAAAAATAAAATGTTGTTTTGGCTATCACATTGTCACCATCACGATTTTTCTTTGTATCATCGTATCAAAACTGTAACCGAATAAGAAAACAGAGAAAGAGGTAATAAGGCAAATCTTGTACAGTTACAATAATTAATTAAATTAAAATGGAAGTCACAAGAACAGATCACACCAACAATTATAATTTTTTTTTGAAGGGACCAATAATTATATTTTTTTATTGACTGTAATATTATTAAGCCAAGTTGCTCTTAATATGACTTTTTCTTTAATGGAATCGCCATAAATCTCTAATTCTGACCATGATTCCCCTAAAATTTATGCAAATTACTCCAGCAAATGATTAAATTAACTACAAATTGATAACTTTATATTCAAATCTGGTGAAATTCTCCGGAATTAAAGGAGACAAAAACAGAGCAATAAGCCCCAAGAAAAATCAAAGATTATTGTAGTCAACAAAAGCTAAAAAAATCCTATTTTGATTTCAAAAAATTCAAGTCCAAACCAAATTGAAATTCATTTGATCAAGAATCAAATACGGAAGGCGGACGTGGAATTGAGAGAAGAAAAAGTTGGTCAAATTGAGTAAACCAAAAGACAGAAAAAGAGCTTTTAGTATCGTGATGAGATCGGTGAAGCCATGTGAGGAGACGAAACCTGAACTTGCGGATCAGAAGCTCCATTTGGGTTGACAGAATTCAGTGATTGTTGATACCTTACTACCAATTAACACCACGTTCAGTTATGCACAGTGGCTGGACCACTTGTCATGCTCGTCTCGGCTTCCCTATGGGATTTGTAAGAAGAGGGAATGCCTCAAAAATCAAGTGCCTGTTCGGTCGAGGGGAGACTAGGGTTAGGTATGAGAGAGTCCACTTACATTGAGGATATAGTTAATGCTCCTATTTATAATGCCTTACATAGACCAGGGGTAGGTTGACTCCATCACCCAGGTGCACCACATTATGATGTCAGGATGGTAGGTGACATGTATCACAATCCCAAAAGGTGGACAATCCTTTATTTAAGGGCTACAATGAGGCCATGTGGTGGCTTTGGGAATGAGTTATTACCCAGCTTTAGGCCACATCCATCAAACCCAAGCACGTGTTTTTTTTGAAGAGGTGACATCTTGAGTGGCGGTCAAAGGAGACCTCAAGAACCACCTCGGGAAAGTGTGCCGATCAACGGGGAGTTGTGTGAACTCCAAAAACGACTTCTGTCCAAATAAAGTGGTCGGCCAGCCAAGTTGAGCACCTCGAGAAGGATGTCGAGCATACTCCCAACAGTAGCCCCTAATGCACTTGGTCGGTGCTTGGCCAGGTTGCACTTTGCACGAGCAGGGTTTGTTGGCTGACATAGTCCTTGGATATACGTTTTTGGGATCATGGGATCATAAAGGCCTTTGAGATGATCCGTCATATTTGACGCTTTGGTCGTTGGGCTCAACCGACATGTGTCAACTTGCTATTGGCTATTTTCCTTGCAAGTGTAATCATTGCACATCTTCGTATTCCGCGTATGCTCTTGATTATAAATAGGGGGAGCCCTCCTCTCATTCTGTTCACTTTGTGTATGAATTTCTCAAAGCTAGTATTTAGCCGTTGAGTAGAACTTAACTTTGTACACTTCAAACCCGAGAACCTTTGCTCACTTCAAACTTGAAAATGTAATTTTTAAGCATAGAAAAAGTGATTCCCAGAACCAATCAATTAACAACCTCCGGTCGGACAAGAATACTGTGTCCGACCAATTGAGCCCCGCGGAGAGGGGAAACACTAGGAGGGAGACCGAGCAAGAAGGGACAGCTCAATTGGCCGAAATCCTAAGCCTGGGACATGGGACTGCCCACAACAAGAATTTCTGGACCTTTTGGAAGGAACTGTCCCTAACCTGACTATGGAAGATGGAGGAGCCATACATAAAAGCGGCCACTGTGGGCATGTCTAGGGTGACCAAACAAGAGCAAGCCTGCTTGGCGGCCATTGCGAGTGGCCAAGCTCTTCGGGCAGGGACAACACCAAGAAGGCCCAAGTCGTGGGCGAAGTCAGTGTTGAGAGAGCCGATAGTGTTGAGGAGAGACAATGAGCCGAGGGAGGCGACGACGCCAAGGACGAGGAGGAAGCCTCAACATCCTTGGAAACAGGGGTATGAAGAGCATTGGTCTATCGAGTGTGCCGGCCTGGACAGACTTCTGCCACCGACTAATATTATCTTCACAGGTTATTAAATTATCTGATTTGGTCAATATTGACATTAGTTTCATAAAAGAAATTCAATTTCTCAACTCTCTATAATCTGCCATATATGTAGTTCACTCAGTAAAATTCACCCAGGAGCACAATTGGCCTCTGACTTCTAAGTATAGGCATTATTTGAGCGTAGTTGGGCCTCGGACTTCTTAAGTACAGGTATTCTATAGGGAGTTTTCGTAAATGATATATTACATGCAAAAAGAATATTAACGAAGTCTACGCCAATTTCACTCACAGAAAATTGGGAATTAATTAAATTGCACGATTAATGGAAGAATTCTTGGTGCATATTTACGGAATTTCAATACCTTAACATTTATTTGTATTTAAATAGGCGTGTGGTTACTCAAAAAAAGGCGTGTGATAAATATTGAATATTTGATCGTCGAACTAAAAAAAAAATATATATATCGAATATTTGATTGTCATTTGTTATTAAGAATACAAAAAAGGAAAAAAAAAAAGAAAAATAAAATAACTACAAAATGAGAGAGCAGTCTGTTTTGAACGGATCAATTAAGGGGAGTAACACCACCAGAAAAAGAAAATGAAAAATAAGGGAAAACCGTTATCGATTATATATGGTATTTACAATTTTCCCCATTAGTACAAAGAAATTTAATTGCATTTACAAAATAATTGTTTTAGGGAATTTATGATATTATTTTGATGACTTGTTTTTACGTAAAGTTGTCAAGAATATGCAGATGTTTCATTTCTTCTATTTAATTTTTAGCATCTTAAATAGTGTCTAACCAAGTATATTATGACATATCATGTAAACGTCAATTAAATATTATTTTAAAATTTTTAAATAATATGTCATAATATAATTAATTAAATACTATTTTAGACAACAAAATTAGACCAAAAAAAAAATATGAGTCAATATTTCCCCATTCCATTAACTATGCAATATATATCGTACCATATTATCTTCGTCAATTTTTGGTGATTACATAAATATCTACGTCATTGCTGACATCTCGTTCTCTACCTATATATATCTATGTATGTATGTGAAACCATAACACACATACACAATAGTGCAGGCCTTTTAGGACCCATCATTATAAGGTACTTTTTGTCTTCCCTATTTTTCGTCTGTATTTTCATGCCAAACCTTCTCAAGATCATCTTGATCGTAAACGAGTTAAGGATGTATCGGTCAATAATGTTTTATTATCTCTATGTTTGTATTCTTCCTGATCTTTTAGACCCCATGCATGCATAAATTCCTAATCTTTGCCTTTTTTTTTTTTTGAAACCTACAATATATAGAACACTTGACTTGTTCTTCAGATTAATTTTTTTTTCCCTTAAATGTGCTTAGTTGTATATTACATTTACATTAGACCAAAACTCTTGGCTATATTGACGCGTTAAATATGTAATGTTAAAATAATTTTTCTCTAATGTGTTATTAAAGAAATGCTGATTATTCTCACCTTTGTGATTCGACCACAAAGCGTATTTTGCTTAAAACATGCGTTTTATTAGTCCTTTTTGTTTCCTTTTTCTTGTTGAGTCCTATATTTTTTTTAAATAAGTCATTGAAATACTGTTTTTCATTTGCTCCTATTAAATTAATATTTCTCAAATATATCTCCGGCTAAATTTTTTTCATGTATTCCTCTAATATTTTCTTAGACATTTTTTTCTACAATTTGCACATATTATTGTAATATTTCCCTAACGTATCACTACCATAAATGTGTCTTTACTTAAACAATCTTGTCAAATACTATTTTTTTTTAATACTATGCAATAGTACTTTTGCAGTAGGCACTATTCATATATATTTTTTTGTGTAATGCTTATATAATATGCATGTTTCTATAAACTTGTTCAAGTTTTTCTTTTTCTTTTTTTTGGTTAATATCTTTCTACAAAACTAGAACACAAATCTTCAAGTGTGTGTTCAAGAATATCTGTTTGTGTATAATACATGCAATATGCATGTGTATGTAAAAATTGATGTTATTTTTTGGGTCAATATACATACAATATTTTACCATTAAACTAGAACACAAATCTTCGTATACCTTTTTGTTAATTTTCTTTTCATGAAATTTTGCAAGAGATCAATGTCAACCATGGCATTCATGGGAGTCCTATTTCGTGCAATTGTACTGTATTGACTTTGTTACCATGAAAAAGTTGAAGGCGGCCACATGAAATTATCAAGGAAAGAAGATCTAGAAACAGAAAAGCAACTTAAGCTTTTGAATAAGCCAGCGGCCAAGACTATAAAAGTAAATTACATTTCTTTTGTTATCTTGAAAAAATTCTTTCTCTAGAATTGGCGCTAACTGTACTATTAAATTTTGTCTCTAACATATCATAATGGCCTTTATAACTACATGGCAATCTGATTATAGTTGAAAATCATATTCTTAGTTCTCAAATGATGATGTGCATAAAAGAGAAGGATCATAGCAACATTTTTTTCTTGCTTGGTAAAAATAATGGGCCCGTTTGTTTTTGTTTTTAGAATTTTTGGATATGTTTTCGAATGCTTTTTAAGACAAACATTTTAAAAACACTCTCAACACAATTCTCAAAAAATTCTCATTTTGTAAAACAAAAATATGTTCACTTTTTTTCAAATAATACCAAACGGCCCCAATATTTCTTCTTTAATTTTGTTAGTTTTGATACATACATTTTATTCTCACCACTCACCAAATTAAACGTATGTCTCTTTTTATCTAACTGACATATTGTTCTTTGTACAAATGCAGACTGAAAGTGGAGATATCTATGATTGCATTGATTTTTACAAACAGCCCGCTTTTGATCATCCATTGCTGAAGAACCACACACATTTGTTGTTCTTCTTCTTGCCCAATATTTGTTTTTCTTTGCATATGCAAAGTTATCCCAACGTAAAAAAATGAGTTTGATTTATGGTGCAGATGAGACCTATTTCTCGATGAGTTACAAAGAACCTACAGAGGCAGGCAAACCATTAGAAATAGGACTACAAGGTGAAGGTTGTCCAATTGGAACAGTTCCTATTCGGAGAACAACAGAAGAAGATCTTATCAAAGCCAAGTTATTCACAGACACATATGCTTCAAGATTCAACCCCTTAACTTTTTATAAGCCAGGACTTCATGTATGTGTTTTTTTTTTCTCCTTACGTTCTTAATCTTGATTTATTTGTTCTTGTTTCATCACTTGTGCACTCTTCTCAAATCAACTACTTGTACTGCTAAGTATGCCATGTAATTTGCAGTTGCACGAATGCTGATTTCGGCAATTTGATTATTCATTTGGCTATTCTATTGTAAATTTTACAGCAAGCCACTATTCGAACAAAACTCGATCCTGGAAAAAAGTTCAATGGAGGTGGTGCACAGATCAGCATATACCAGCCAAGTGTTGCAGGCACACAATACAGTTCAGATCAAATGACAATCCGAGGCGGTGATAATAGCATACAAGTTGGGTGGACGGTGAGTAAGCCTCTTTAATCTTTCTCTTAGTGCAAGACTTCTAATATGATTATAGCTAGTTTGTTAAAGTTTGCTTGTCTTGCAGAAGCTCAATTTTTTGGGACATGATTGTGTTGGCCAGAGTAATTGTTTTGAAATCATTTGTGTTTCTTTTTTTGGCTTATAAGTTTTTGCTTTCTCATTATTCATCAGGTAAATCCTAGTTTGTATGGTGATTCTAAATCTCGGTTCTTCACATTTTTGAAGGCAAGTCTCGACTGTTTTATATATTGATTATACTTATTTGTAATGAAATTTGTCAGTTATATGTTTAAATATCATCCTTAAAAATTTTGCAGGCTGGTACCTCAATTTGTTTTAACACACAGTGCCCGGGTTTATTATTGTTAATACTCACATACCTCTTGATTCCATTCTTCCTCCAACTACACGCGCTGCAGATGTAATGTCTGAAGTAAATGTATTTGTTTATCTGGTAAATAAGCTTAACTGTTATTATATTATCCTTGTTTTTCTCTCTCTATTTATTTATTTATTTATTTATTTTTTGTTGCTAAAGTTGTTTTCTTGTCTCCGTGATCTTTTAATGTATCAGCAAAACAATTGGAATGTTATTAGTCAGGGATATATAAATCTTTCTTTTCCTTTCTATTTTACAAAAGAATAAAACCTTAATGTTTGAGATAAAGTTATTGTCCTACAACTGGGTATCCTCTATTCTTAAAGCTTTTCCTTATTGTGATAGGATCCATTGAATGGAAATTGGTGGCTTGAAGCAGGATCAAACTTCGAGAAAGTGGGGTTTTGGCCATCACGTATATTCAGTGGCTTAAAAGACTTGGCTACATATGTTGACTGGGGAGGAGAGGCTTATAGTCCACCTGGTCAACCTGGTCCCGGAATGGGTTCTAGTTATTTTCCAACTGGAAAACAAAACTTAGATGGATTTTGCAGGATAGTTACAACTATAAATGAGGCTCATGACCCTGTGGATGCCGAAAATACCGAAACATATGCAGACGAGGATAGCTACTATGGTGTTGAGGATTGGGGAATGTGGGGTGAAGATGGACATATGATGTCATTTGGAGGTCCTGGACCGATTTGATTTCCCGTCATGCTACACAAAAAAGCCTTCTCATTAAAAATAAAACTATGAAATTAGTCTCTGTTGAAAGAGTACTTTTGAGAATATATATATATATATATTATGTAAAATTTTTCCATCATTTTAGCGTTCTACTTATTATAGTGTTAACTTTAATCATGCTTTAAACCTACCACTGAAACTGTAATGACCGAGAAAATCTTAGAATTAAATAATGTAATTTACATATTTAAGTCAAGGATTTTTTTTTGGAAAATATCATTTGTGAATTTTGTGATTTAAGGATTTATGGAATTCATATGAATATTCCATAATTCTATAGGAAAGTATTTAAGTTAAATTTATTAATTTTTGTGATGTAATAATTTGACTGATAATTTCTATCACTGTTTTAGACGGAATAAATTTCAATATGTAGATAACTTTAGAATTTAAATTTTAAAAATTTTCAAGTACAGTATAGTGTTAGTAGTGCACCGAAAAATACTCTAATGCAAAATAAATCGTTAGCTACCTATTAGTTAGAAAATAGAGTTGCACGAGTGGTATTTTTGGTTAAAAATGCTTTTCAAGTTTGGGAATTGATTGTCAAGGATGGTTGATAACGAGAAAGAGTGCCAAAATTCAATTTTATGTATATGTAGTCTAAGAATTATTTTTAAATTAAAAATAATTTAATTTTTTTATGCTATTTAGAATTTACCGGTATTAACTTATATCAATATTAGCATTAGACTATGTTGAGCAACCTAATTGAACAAAAAGTCTCCTAGCAGCCAATTAGTTTTCCTTAGCTAGATGAAACTTTACTTGCATTTCATGATTTAAGGAACCATGTGGGTAAAGTGGTAGGACAAACCAACATAGGTATGACATGAATAGTGTAAAACATGGTTTAGGTAAGGTGTGAAGAACGGTGTAAATTTAATGCAAAATTACTTTCTTGTTCTCCATGTTGTGGCGCTAAGTGTAACCAAGTTTTTGTTCAACTTTAGTATTTCTGAGACACTTTAAGTAAGGTTTAGAAATTATGTTAAAAGTTAATCAAGATTAGGCAAATATCTATAAATAAGTGTCTCCACATCAAGAGTTCATTTTCTTCTTTTCTTTTTCCACAACACTATCTTATTTCTCTCTTTCTCTTCCATTTTTCTCCATAGAAGAACCGGTTTTCCATGCTCCATTTCTTCCAAATTATCTCCCACCACTAGAAATTACTAGCCAAAATTTTGAGCTAAGGAGGAGACTTTGGAGGCATCCTTCTAGAGTAAATCTTCAAGGGTAAGTATCTAAACCTGTCCTTTTTTTTCCCTAAAATTAAGCAAATGATTTATGGTTTTATTTTAAGCGTTGTTGGCATGTAATAAGCTTTATTTATGTTGTTTTATGGTTTGTTTGAGCTTTTATTGATGAAGGTTTACTATTATGCATGATGGGTATGGTAAAATGGATACTTTGAAGGTTGGTTATAATGAATCTTAAAACTTGGGAATTTTTGAGTCACAATAGCATGAACGACTTTATGTGAGATGTTAAAAACTGGAATCTCAACCCAGAAATGGTATTTCTGAGTCACAATAGCATGAACAACTTTATGTGAGATGTTAAAAACTGGAATCTCAACCCAGAAATGGTATTTCGTGTGTTGCAACACGTTTGTGCAACACCAGTAGCACAGATTTCAAAACTGCTCCATTTTAAACGTTTGAATTCGAAAATAATTATTTTATTATCTCATAAGGTTGTTGCAGTTCTTGCAGTGTACTAAAAAGTTGTCATGGAACTATTTTCGTCATGTGTTGCAAGAGGTGTAGAACATTTTTTACAACACCAGTGGTATAGACCTCAAAACTGTATAGTTTTTAATTCCAAAAATTGGAATACTTAGTTTATTGTCTCCCCGTATTATCACAGCAGTTGCAGAGTAATCTGTGGCACTTCTAGAAACGATTATGCTAAGTGTCGCAAGAAGTATTATAACTTTGTACAACACCTTTCATACAGATTGTGTTTTTGAGAAAAACGACCCACAAAATGTTTGAATTATGATTTTTGTAAAACACAAAGGTTTTAAGTCTCAACGAGACAAAGAATTTTCATGAAAAAAATTCTTGAAACCTCTACTTTTAAGATGGACTTCTAATGATCAACAAGCAACAAGTACACAATATTGTAGGATATTGAATATTTGATTGTCGAACTCAAAAAAAAAAAAAAATTCTCATTCTCGTTCCTTCGTAGTTTTTTTCATCTTTTCCTTGTTGATTATTTTATCATTATTCTCATTTGTGAAAGAAATTATAACTATTTGCTTCTAAATTGGTTTTACAATTATCATATTTTTATTAATAAAATTAATTTTAAAACCCAATTTTTAACTAAATTTCTATTTAATTAACTTAATTACTTTACTATGTCACTTCCCGTACTTCCGAGGTGTGACCAAATGGTATCAGAGCTCAAGGTTATGAACGTTGAGAATTGTGCACACATTGGTATGACAATGAAATACCACTGACAGTCCAAATTTTGTTTTCAGAAGTAAGAGAGTGGCACCTAGACGACGTTCGACAGCAGACGCCGAGTTTGGAAATGACGAGGGTATGATGAGAGCCATGTTTGCTGCATTCCGACAGATGGCAGCAAGGGCAAGACCGAATGAGTCCGAGGCTAGTTGCCAGCATTCGTACTTTAAGGAGTTTCGACGTGCGTCTGTACTGACTTTCGACAAAAATTGGGACCCGTAAGTGGTAAAATATTGGTTAGATTCGATCATGAAGCATCTGGATACTCTTGGTGTGCCAGCAAAGTATCGTGTGGAATTTACAGCATACAAGTTCGAAGGTGGTGCCAATACTTGGTGGAAGCAAGCTAAACGCCTGAAAAACAATGGAAACATCACTTGGGACAGGTTGGAGGAGTTGTTCTACGATCGGTATTTTTCACAGGGATACAGAGATCAAAAGGCGATAGAATTATATAGGTTGTAGCAGGGTGATATGTCATTTCGGGAATATGAAGCGAAGTTCAATGAGTTAGCCAAGTTTGCTCCCTCTGCAGTGGCATCGGAGTGTGAGAAGTGCATCAAATTACAGGACGAACTTAAAGCCCCTATTCGACGACAGGTGGTTGCCATGCGACTCAGGAACTTTGGAAAGCTTGTGTCATCAGTAATATCAGTGGAGAGTGACTATGCACAATACTATGAGAATCGAGCCAAGATGTCAGGAGTACCACAGAGGAGCGGCAGGAGGAGCATCAACAGTCGACCAACTCTGTGAAAGAACAAACAGGGTGGCGCGAACAGCGGCAGCAGCAGTTCATTCAACAGCAGATGCAGCAACCCCTACAGCTTCCATTGTCATTATTGCCAGTAGCCGAGACACATCAAGAGGAATTGCCCGATCAGGAGTGCTTGTCTAGGATTTCCGACCGGAGAAGGAGCTAGTCGTCAGCCCCAGCTTCAGACTCTACCTCAGCCACAGTAGTACCCTCAGCTTCTGTTCCATCAGTTCTCTCCCCAGCAATTGCCATATTCAGCACAAGGACACCAACTGTAGAACTTTTGGTGTAACGTCCGTCAGTATCGAACGTCGAGTACAACCAGTGTGTAGTCGTCATCATCGCAGCAGTATCGGCCAACTAATCTAGGATCTAGTAGTGTCGGTAGAGGAAAAGGGAAAGCTCTAGTACAGGTTCACATGATGACATCAGGGAGTTTAGATGTTCAGACTAGTAACGTAGTTGTCGACGGTACGATCATGGTTTCTCAGTCCTTAGCACACATGTTATTTGATACTAATGCCTCTTATTCTCTCACTTCAAGCTCTTTTGTACATGCATTGGGATTAGAAATAGAAGAGTTTAATGAACCCTTAGTTATAGCTTCATCCTTGGGGCAGGTGTGTGTGAATAGTATTTGTAAAGCTTGTAAAATAAAGATTGGAGATGAGATTTTGAAAAGTGATTTGATTGTAATCCTTATGAGTTTATATGATGTAATCTTAGGGATGGATTGGCTGTTTAGATATAATGCAGTGGTAGACTGCTAACTTAGGAAAGTAACCGTAGTGTCAGATAAGGGGACGGTAATCACTTATCGAGGTGGTGGTGATCAGCTAATGAGTGAACGTCTTGTAAGGCTTGTCTCGGAGGGCGAAAGAACGCAGTTTGTTATGCTTTTCTCATGAGCTTAGAAGGAGAGTCTAGCGCCTTGAAAAGAAACGTAGCAATTTCAGTGGTGGATGAATTCGAAGATGTCTTCCCTGACTAGCTACCAGGGTTGCCACCGCATCGAGAAATTAAATTTGGTATTGAATTGTTTCCAGGGACGACACCAATTTTCGTAACACCTTATCAGATGACACCGGCAGAAATGAGAGAACTCAGAAAGCAGCTTCAGGAGCTTATTGATAAAGGATATATTCGAAATAGTACATCACCGTGGGGAGCACTGGTTTTATTTGCAAAGAAACATGATGGGACTCTCAGGTTATGTATAGATTATCGACAACTGAATCGAGTCATAGTGAAGAATAAGTATCCTCTGCCTAGGATCGATGAATTGTTTGATCAGTTAGGAGGCTCGCAGTACTTCTTGAAGATAGACGCAGTACTTCTTGAAGATAGACTTGAGGTCAAGATATCATCAACTTAGGATTAAGGAAGAGGACATCACTAAGACAGCTTTCAAGACTCAGTATGAACATTTTGAATTTTTGGTGATGCCGTTTAGATTGACGAACGCTCCAGCAGCTTTCATGGATTTGATGAACAAGATATTTAGGCCTTACTTGGATCAGTTTGTGATCGTGTTCATCGACGACATCTTGGTTTATTCTAAGACTTGGGAGGAGCATGAGCAGCATCTCAAGATCATACTTCAGACTTTATGGGAGCATCAGTTGTATGCCAAGAAGGAAAAATGTGAGTTCTGGTTAACATAGGTCAACTTTCTGGGTCATGTCATCTCTGAGCATGGTATTTTGATGGATCTGTCTAAGATAGAAGCCATAGTGGAATGGAAATGACCGAGGAATGTGGCAGAGATCCATAGCTTCTTGGGACTTGCAAGATATTAAAGGAAGTTTGTAAAGGATTTCTTAAAGATAGCAGCGCCGTTGACAAGACTAATCAAGAAGAATGTCAGGTTTGAGTGGGATGAAGGATGTGAACTCTCTTTTCAAGAGTTAAAGAATCAATTGAGTTCAGCAGCACCAGTATTGATTATTCCCAACAGTGAAGAGCCATACGAAGTTTATACGGATGCTTCAGGACGTGGACTCGGGTGTGTGTTGATGCAGCATGGACACGTGGTAGCGTATAGATCGAGACAGCTACAACCCCACGAATGAAATTACCCTACCCATGATTCGGAACTCGCAGCAGTGATTCACGTGTTAAAGATCTGGAGATGTTATCTGTATGGGGTGACATTTTAGGTTTTCTCCAACCATAAGAGTTTGAGGTATTTGTTTACTCAAAGGGATTTGAATTTAAGGCAGCGAAGGTGGATGGAATACATGGAAGATTATGATTTCACGCTGTAGTATCATTCCAGAAAAGATAAATATCATTGCAGATATGCACAGTTGGAAGTTTTTAGGGATTCTCGCTTGTTTGGCTCTCGAAGACTGGAAGAGGGATGCAACAGTGAGTGAGTTTAGGCTACAGTATTATGAAGACTACGATCGCGTTTCAGTGTATCATATGGAGATGACCCTAGCTCTTGTTTAGATGGTGAAGCAAAATCAATGGCAAGACCAGCATCTTCAGGGAAACTAGACGCGAATTCAGAACGAAGAGTAGTTCGAAGAATGGAGGACACATACGGATGGATCATTGTACTTCAGGGAGCGTCTAGCAGTTTTCAGCAATTGCAGAAGTAACAAAGGTTGTAGTGGACAAAGCTTATAAGTCTCAATTCACTATTCATCTAGGGAGTACGAAGATGTACCGTGATCTTAAGAGGTAATATTACTAGAGAGGTATGAAGAAGGATATTCAGGAGTACGTGGCCAAATGTACGACTTGTCTTCAAGTGAAAGCCGAGTATCAGAAGTCAGCAGGTCAGCTTCAGCCGCTTCCTATTCCAGGGTGGAAATGGGAACATATCACGATGGATTTCCTTATCAAAATGCCAAAGACGGAGCAGCGGCACGATGCAATTTGGGTCGTGGTCGATAGGTTAACGAAGTTAGCTCATTTCATTTCGTTCAGATCGACATGTTCGAGGAGGATTTTCGGGGAATTGTATCTGCAAAACATAGTAAAATTACACAGAGTTCATTTATCTATCACATCAGATAGAGATACCAAGTTTAATGCCAAGTACTGAAGGAGCTTTCAAGAGGCTATGGGTACAGATTTAAACTTTAGCACAGCATTTCATCCTTAGACCGATGGGCAATTTGAGCGAGTTATTCAGATTCTTGAAGACATGCTACGTGCTTGCGTATTAGATTTCGGCGGGAACTGGAAGAAGTACTTGCATCTGGCGGAGTTTGCATACAACAACAACTATTAATCGAGTATTAGCATGGTACCCTTCAAAGTACTGTATGGACGACCGTGTTGATCGTCGGTGTGTTGGGCCGAACTAGAAGATAGAGTTATTCTTGGGCTAGATGAGATTCGCGATAGCAATGAGAAGATCGCCGTAATTTGAGATTGACTAAAAACAGCTCAGCGTCGACAAAAGAGTTACACAGATAGAAGACGTAGACCTTGGAATTTGAGGTTGGAGACTTTATACTCTTAAAGGTATATCCTCGCAAAGACATTTCGCCATTCGGAGTAAAAGGAAAACCCGCACCAAGATATGTTGGACTGTTTGAGATTACCCAACGTATTGGTGTGGTTGCGTATCAACTCAACCTTCCTCCGAAACTTTCGCATGTTCATGACGTATTTCACGTGTCGACTTCAGAAGTGTCCACCTGAGCAAGATAAGATGTTTCGTTCTAGGACGTGCAGATTCAGGAGAACACGACGTATGAAGAAGTGTCGATCCAGATCATCAATCATAAAATGATTAGTTTACACCGTCGTGAGATTCCATTAGTTAAGGTCGTGTGGCAGCATCATGGGGTTGATGAAGCCACTTGGGAGTCAGAGTTGGATATGCGGGGGTTGTATCCACATTTGTTCTGTTTTTGAATTGATATGTAAAATTTCGAGGACGAAATTTCTTTTAGGGGTGGAGAGTCGTAACGCCCCGGAATTAATTAAGTGTTGTTAGAATGTAAAATGGTAGATTAGTGTGTCATAAAGAGTATTTTAAATTTGATTTGATTATTTTGTGAAATTTCTATTATTTTAAATTTGATTTGATTATTTTGTGAAATTTCTAAGTTAATGTTATTTTCTATTCTTTTAATAATTTTTAATTACTCTTAATTATTTTTAATAGTGATTTTAAATATTGAAAACAAAAGAATTTATCAAATACCAAACACGTCCCATTTGAAAAACCGCGTGCTATACACACGGTTTTCCTTCACCGGTTTTGCCTCTCTTTTCTCTATTTATCTCACCCTCTCTCTTTCTCATTTTCACTCATTCTCTCTCTCTCTTCCCGTGCATCTCTCCCTCTCTTTCTCTCTCGGTTTCTCTCTTTCTCTCTCAATCTCTCTTAAAATTTCTGAAGTAAAAATCAATCCCAAGCTTTGGGTTAGTAGATTGGAAGCTCGGGAACCCGATTGGACGACCATAACTTTGGTTTAAAGCTTTAATTCGAGGTTAGTTTCGAAATTTCAAAACTTTTTTAATTTTTTAAATTTTCTTGCATTTTGAAATCTAAGCTTAGAAAATCTTCAATCTAGGTTAGATGAACTTAGAATAACTAGAATACAAGTTTTGTTTCATAAAAAACGGATTTAAATCAAGATTTTTTATTTTTCTCCATTTTTCTCTATTTTAAGATTTATTTGAAAATTTTGTTTAAAACTTGTTTTAAAGCATTAAAAAGTAATCTACCATGTTTTTCTATCATGTATTGATAATACCCATGCCAGAGAACTGAGAAAACAGGTTAAAATTGAAGATTTGAGCTAGGGGAGGCCGAGACCCGTGCCTGAAAAATTCTAAAATTTTTCCAATTCGGCAGGCCGAACTTCGTGTTTGGTAGGCTGGATTCATGTGTTCGGCAGGCCGAATTCATCAGACCGACAGGCCAAACCTAAAAAAGTTTGGCCGACTAGACCTAGTTTTTTGGTAGGCCGAACTGTGCTGTTCGGCCAGCCAAACCAGGGCGACTGGCAGGCCGACCGTGTATGGTGAAATTTTGTGATTTTTCACTCGTTTTCATCATTTTGAACCCCGATTGAAATTTCAACTTTGTAAAATGATTCCATAAATCTAAATAGCACACTAGGACACCATGAGATGATTTAGTAACATAGGATATCTCAAGTTAAATACTGATAAACAAAGTTATTATATATTTAAGGTTGTACGTGGATCCACGGAGCTAACGTATAGCGGATCAGGATTACGGTGTGGGACATCGACATGAGTATTGAGGTAGGACTTCTACCCCTTTTCTTTGGTAACTTGATTTTAAAATGATTTTGGCCTAAAAGAGATTTTTATCAAAATGTTTTCAATAACTGATTGAAAGAGCATTTTTATTGAATGTTTTTACAAACAGTAGATTGAGGTGTTTTTCATAATAAACCTCATAATGAATGTAAATGATTGTATTTGGTAAAAGAGATTTTAGTAATCATGAAAAGATATATATATATATATATATATATTAGGGTATGATGCCATATCAAAGATCGGGTCGTATAGTGTGTGACCTTGGAAGCAGGTTCCGAAACCCAGCTGGGCCAATACGCTGGTGATTTACTTATGGTTTGCCCAGGAAAAGAAAATGTTATTCTTTTTGGTCGACCTATAAAATTGTTTTGGCAAGATAAGTCTTTACTGGATTCTTATTTACGCATTTATTTAATTATTTAATTATTTATCTATTTATTTACTCAATCAACTTCATTTTCTAAATGTTTATTTGTTTAATAAAATTTCTTTTAAAATTAAATGTTTTGAATAAATAGTCCTACTGAGCCTTTCGCTCACGTTTTATTTGCTTTAAAACCTTTCCCTTGGGTGGGTTTCAGCTTAGGTTTGAAGAGAGTCCATGGACAGAACTCACTAGCAGTAGAAGAACTAAGTAGGTTATTTGAATTATATAGATCAAGGCATGTATTTTTCTAACTCTTCCTCTTTATTTGGACTATGGTTGTAATAATGTATTGTCAGTACTGTGTGTGTACACAAGATGTGGGTCAGTGGGACCCATTCTCGTTCCTTCATAGTTTTTGTCATCTTTTTCTTGTTGATTATTTTATCATTATTCTTATTTGTGAAAAAAATTATAACTGCTTGCTCCAAATTGGTTTTACAACTATCATATTTTTATTAATAAAATTAATTCTAAAACCTAATTTTTAACTAAATTTTTATTTGATTAACTTAATTACTTTACCACGTCACCTCTCGTATTTTGGGGCGTGACACCTCCACTCTCAGCCAAAATGGTAAAAATAGAGAGTGGTTTAAATAACCAAAACCTATTTTACCGTAGGTCCTATGTTCACTTAATGAAAAATTGATTTTGAATAAAAAGAATCAATTAGAAACCTTATTAATAACTGATATTGATATATTACTAATAACACTAAGAGAAGGTACCTGCTTTATTGCTCACTGCAAGACGTTTTATTGTTCATTATGTAATTTTGTTCATGCTCTTTATTGTTGGGTTTTTTTTTTTTTTGGTTTCCAAAAATCGCTACTTTGTGGTTTTTGATCATCATGTGTTCACGCTTATTCCTGTTTTGTTTTCTTTTTTGCTAATTGTTCTACTTTTGCAAAAAGACTACCGCAGTATTCAATCCCTAAAGCTCTTCTTCTTCTACTCCTTCTTCTTTTTCTTTGCTGCAACGCTCCTCTGTTTTCTCTTTCTTTCTTTCTTTGTCTGTCCATTCGTGATGCTTTGCTATGCTCCATCTAATCTGATCGATTTTTTGCACAGTCGAAAGCCTGACAGCTTTCTTTGTAGAGTTCGGCTTCTGAGTTACTTGAGTATTGTTTTTTTCTTTTTTACTTAATTTCTTGTCTTTCCTTTCTTCTCTTTTTATTTTATGTTTCTTGCTTATTTTTTCTTTGACTATGTTTCCTTTTTTTTTTCTTCTTCCGTGTAAGTCTTTTTTTTCCCTTTTTTTTCCCTTATCGCCTTTCTTTCTCTCTTTCTTTCTGCAGATCCTTTGTACTCTCTTTTTTTTTCTTCTCCTCTGGTTTCTTCGTCTTCTTCTTCTTCTTCTTCTCTGTAAATTAGTTTGTGGTCGGCAAGTTTTTTTTTTCTTGATTTATTAGATCTGAGTTTTTAAATTAGTTTGTTCCTTATCACTGGGAAGCAGAAAGAGAAACAGCATTTGCTATCTATAACTTGAAGAGTTTGCCGGTTTTGAAGCCATTTCCTTTGGCACTTTTTTCGGTACATCTCTATCTGCTTTAACTTGTTTTTTAAGTTTTGGTTGGATCGTTTTCATTTTTTTTTTACTGATATAGAACGTTCTTCTTCTTTTGCACGAGTGATGACAATTTTTTTTCCTTCTCATGAATATATTTGCTCTTGGGTTTGTTGATCTGAGGTTGGAATTGTTCTTCATAAGTATGAATTGTTCTTAAATTGGAATTTGTTTGTTCTTTTGTCTTCTGACTATTCATTTAGCTGTTCAAATGTTTTTTTTTTCCAATTATTGTTTAAGCAATGTTTTGTTCCTTTTTGGTTGACAATTTGTGTACTTTGTTCTAAATATTTTTTAAGCTTTTTCTTTTTTCCAAATAAGTATGAATTTATGGCTGACAAGTTGGGTTGTATTTAAATTTAGGCCTTCGAGAAAATGTATTTAGAATAGCTCCTTAGTAGCTTAATCTAAACTTTAAAGTCCCACTATTGTTTCCATTTAGCTCTCAGCAGCTTCTTGGTTGAGGGAGGGATGTTGGATGTTTTTTTATTGCCGTTTAGCAATTCAATAATTGAGGTTTCAAATTTGGCTATTTGTATTAAGCTTCTTTTTTTTTCTCTCATTTTTCCAGGAAACACAGATAAATACATACAAATTTTGTTATGTGAGTGAATTGTGATAGATTATGGTTTGCTGTTAGATATATGTTATTGAAATCTATAAGCTTAATCTACCAAAACCAATCAATCTAGGCAATTGAAGCATTACAGATCTAAAGCCATAAACAAACACCAATTTTACAGATCTATAAAACTAACCACCAAGCAAATATGAAAAAAATTAGCATAAAACTTCTCAAAACATGAAGAAACTCAGATACCAACATAAACAAACATCAATCTTAAAGATCTACTCAACCAATCACCAAAACCAATCAACGAAGCAACTGCCAAGAAAAATTAGCATAAAACAACTCAAAACTTATAGAAACTCGATCAGCAAAGGTGGTTGCCTCCTAACTATTCGCAATTGAGTAAACTATTTGCAATGACAAGGAAACCAATTATGAACGAAGCAAAATCCATTTGGAAATCTATATATGTACAAGGTGGAAACAAAAATCAGTTGGGGTACAATGATGACCGGAGAGGAAACAAGTTTAATGGGAAAAGAAACTTCTATATATCTATATATTGATACACTAATTCTGATGGTATTTGGTGAAGCTTTTACTGAAAACTTCTCGTGTATATGCATGTTATATTTTGAATGATATGTTGGTTTCGAAATGATGGTTGGTTTTGGAATTGTATGCAATGTCTTATCACAATTTAAAGGTTTATTTATCTGGATGTCAACCTCTACTTCTCAGTGGACGAACATAACATTATGAGAAGAATTAGAAATCGAAGTTTCTATTGGGTGTAATAAGACGAGCAGATTAAACTAGAAGTTGAGTCTTGGCTCATTAAAATTTTGATAAATTCAATAAGATATACTTTTGCTGCTCTTTCGAGTCTATTCATGAAGTTTCTAGGGGAAGAAATGTATTTTTCAAGTAATGTTTTGTTGCGAATAATGAGTGATGATTAATTTACTCATAAAAAAGTTCATCAATGATATACTATCTATTATACCACATCATATTATTTGCAACACCCACGGTAAAGCACAGTGAAAGAATCTTTCAGTTATAACTAAAAAAAAAAAAAAAACTGATCGAAGAGTACAATGATGGAGAGACTTAAAAATTCTTTCCATTATTGGCCATGTTCAAAAAGTCAAGAAAATAATGTTGAAACCAAATCATTTAATGTGAAGATATAGTTGTAGTTTCTAAGAATACATGGTAGGTTTTTTATTTTTTATTTTTAATTTTTGAAAACTTCAAACTACAAAAGGTATCTTTAAACTCTTTTTTTCACTCCATAAATAAGCATATAAAAATAATAATACAAAAAATAAAATAAAATAAAATAAAATTGTAAATTTAACGTTGAAATAAAACACCTAAAAATAGTGCCAATACCAAATATAGTATTACATAGAAAAAGTTGTCCTTATTGATATTTCATATTATGATAAACATATATCAAGAAAAACTAAAATAATATTTGCAATATTCTAAGAAATAATTAACTTAAAAAGTTTATTAAATTTATCTGATCCTACATCCTCTGCACGTAGCCTTATAAAAATAGGGTTTTGGATTGTATTTTAAATCATTGATGTGTAACACCTTGTATGATTCTATAATATATTCTATAGTCGATAGTTTCTACATAAAAGAGTGAATGTTTTCCTGTCTTTTTTTTAAAGATTTTTTCCTCTTCTTTTTCCTTTTCTTTCTTCACCGGTCTTCCTTGGTCCCTCTCTCTATTTCTTCCTTCTTTTCAGTATCTTTCTCTTTCTTCCTTTCTCTCTAGCCTCCACCTCCTCTTCTACTGAAGTTCCAAAAATCCACCTCTTCTTTCCTCTTTTGAAGTTTCTGCCTTTTTTGTCGTCTTTCTTCAGCTTTTTCATTCCTAATTATCACTCATCACATTAAAAAAAATCATCCATTTCCTCTTCTATAGTTAGGGCGATCCAGGTTAAACTTCTAAGCCCTCTTTTCAAGTTCTATAGTTTTATGTTGTATGCAAAATAAAAAAAAAAATAGACATTCTATTTTGTGTCTTCTGGAGGTTAATATGGAGATCACATTGAAGTTGGAATCAATCCCTCTTTCCAAGGTATGTTCTGTTAATTAGCGTCAATGGGTCATTTTACTAATTTCACTTTCTAATATTATCATTAAAGCAAATTTTTCATTCATTTATACAGTTTAAATTAAATGGTTGTTTACTAATATGACTGTGAATGATGTCATGATGAACTTCCAATTTCCTTATTGTTTTTGATGCGTTGATCTCTCTTTTAATTACTCATGCCTGCATCAAACTATGATATCTATTGATGCAGCTTTTCTTAGTTGGAGGATGCTTTATGTTGACTTTCAATGTCGTATTTTTATTTTGGTTTGGACTGTTGTTTGCTATGTTGCATCTTGTACTTGGCTATCGTTTTACTTTGATTTTATCTTGGACTGTAATGAGCTAAAACGTTGTGTTTAGCTGCTAGGTTTGGTACTGTTTTAGCTCATCAGCTCAAATTTTGCTGAATTGAGAAATGAAGGTCTTGAGATCTAATTCTTTTCTTTGAGAGCATCAGCTCTCATGAGCTCCCTTCAATACTAAAACGACCGCTGCATCATTTATTGTTCTTAATACATATGCCTAAATTGTTAATTCTTTTCAAATTACTAAAGTTTTTACTACAATTATTGTGTGAAATGGAAAATACATAGTTTGTGCTCTTTACAAGTGTACAATGCTGTTGATGATTTTCTAAATGTGGAACACAAGTTAGATGGCTTTTTGGTAAACAACCTCTAATAGGGCGTACATGTTGAATGGGATATTGATCATTAGTGGGCCTGGGATTGTGAGGGTGGAGGAGAGACTGAGATTGCGCTGCCACTGCGGGTGTTGAAAGATCACATTTCGCTATGGGGCAGAGGAAGAGGAGGGAGAGGACAATGATCACAACGAAATCGTGTCGAATCCTACCAGGAATTGGATAGAAAACCATCATCTCACATAATCCAAATGATATTTTGATTTTTTCAATGGTTTTTCTTAGGGAACTTTTTTAATAGTTTAATTCTTTAAACTATTAGATATATAATACAAATGATATTTCGATTTTTTCAATGGTTTTATTATATATCTAATAATAAAAGGAGAACGATTATATAACTAATAGTTTAAAGAATTAAACTATTGGAAAAGTTCCCTAAGAAAAACCATTGGAAAAATCAAAACATCATTTGGATTATGTGGGATAATGGTTTCCTATCCAATTTTTAGTAGGATTCAACATGATTTCGTTGTGATCATTGTCCTCTCCCTCCTCTTCCTCTGCCCCATAGCGAAATGCAATCTTCCAACACCTGCAGTGGCAGCACAATCTCAGTGTCTCCTCCACCCTCACAGTCCCAGGCCCACTAATTGATCAATATCTCGTTCAACATATACACTCCATTAGAGATTTTTCACCAAAAAGCCATCCAACTTGTGTTCCACATTTAGAAAATCATCAACAGCATTGTACACTTGTAAAGAGCACAAACTATGTATTGTCCATTTCACACAATAATTGTAGTAAAAACTTTAGCAATTTGAAAAGAATTCACAATTCAGGTGTATGTATTAAGAACAATAGATGATGCCGCAGTTTTTTTGGTATTGAAGGGAACTCTTGAGAGCTGACACTCTCAAAGAAAAGAATTAGATCTCAAGACCTTCGTTTCTTAATTCAGCAAAATTGAGCTGATGAGCTAAAACAGTACCAAACCTAGCGGCTAAACACAACGTTTTAGCTTATTACAGTCCAAGACAAAATCAAAGTAAAATGACAGCCAAGTACAAGATGCAACATAGCAAACAACAGTCCAAACCAAAATAAAATACGACACTAAAAGTCAACATAAAGCATCCTCCAACTAAGAAAAGCTGCATCAATAGATATCATAGTTTGATGCAGGCATGAGTAATTAAAGGGGACATCAACGCATCAAAAACAATAAGAAAATTGGAAGTTCATCATGACATCATTCACAGTCATATCAGTAAACAACCATTTAATTTAAACCGTATAAATGAATGAAAAATTTACTTTAATGATAATATTAGAAAGTGAAATTAGCAAAATGACCAATTGATGCTGATTGACAGAACATACCTTAAAAAGTGGGACTGATTCCAACTTCAATGTGATCTCCATATTAACCTATAGAAGACACAAAATAAAATGTCTATTTTTTCTATTTTGCATACAACATAAAAATGTAGAACTTGAAAATAGGGCTTAAAAGTTTAACCTAGATCGCCCTAACTACAGAAGAGGAAATCGATGATTTTTTTTAACGTGATGAGAGATAATTAGGAATGAAAAAGCTAAAGAAAGATGACAAAAAAGGCAGCAACTTCAAAAGAGGAAAGAAGAGGTGGAGTTTTGGAACTCAGTAAAAGAGGAGGGGAGGCTGGAGAGAAAGGAAGAAAGAGGAAGATACTAACAAGAAGGAAGAAATAGAGAGAGGGACCAAGGAAGACCGGTGAAGAAAGAAAAGGAAAAAGAAGAGGAAAAAATCTTTAAAAAAAAGGTAGGAAAACATTTACTCTTTTATGTAGAAACTATCGACTATAGAATAGATTATAGAATCATACAAGGTGTTACACGTCCCAATCAGTTAATTAATGATTTAAACTATAATCCAAAACCCTCTATTTATAAGGCTACGTGCAGAGGATGTAGGATCAGATAAATTTAATAAACTTTTTAAGTTAATTATTTCTTAGAATATTGCAAATATTATTTTAGTTTTTCTTGATATATGTTTATCATAATATGAAATATCAATAAGGACAACTTTTTCTATGTAATATTATATTTGGTATTGGCACTGTTTTTAGGTGTTTTATTTAAACGTTAAATTTACAATTTTATCATATTTGATTTTTTGTATTATTAGTTTTATATGCTTATTTGTAGAGTCAAAAAAAGAGTTTAAAGATACCTCTTATAGTTTGAAGTTTTCAAAAATTAAAAAAAAAAAAAAAAAACCTACCATGTATTCTTTGAAACTATAGCTATATCTTCACATTTAATAATTTAGTTTCAATATTACTCTTGACTTTTTGAACATGGCCAATAATGGAAAGAATTTTAAAATCTCTCCATCATTGTATTCTTCAATTAGTTATTTTTTCTTTCACTGCGCTTCGCTGCAGGTATTACAAATTATATGATCTGGTATAATAGATAGTATACCATTGATGAACTTTTTTATGAGTAAATTAATCATCACTCATTATTTGCAATAAAACGTAACCTAAAAAATACATTTCTTCCCCTAGAAACTTCATGAATAGACCAAAAAGAACAACAAAAGTATATCTTAATAAATTTATCAAAATTTTAATTAGCCAAAACTCAACTTCTAGTTTAATCTGCTCGTCTTATTACACCCAACATAAACTTTGGTTTCCAATTCTTCTCATAATGTTCTATTCGTCCACTGAGAAGTAGAGGTTGACATCCAGATAAATAAACATTTAAATTGTGATAAGACTTTACATACAATTCCAAAACCAACAGTCATTCTGAAACCAACATATCGTTCAAAATATAACATGTGTATACACGGGAAGTTTTCAGTAAAAGCTTCACCAAATACCATCAGAATTGGTGTATCAATATATAAATATATAGATATATATAAGTTTCTTTTCCCATTAAACTTGTTTCCTCTCGAGTCATCATTATACCCCAACTAATTTTTGTTTCCACCTCGTACATATATAGATTCTCAAATGAATTTTTCATAAGTTGCTTCGTTCATAATTGGTTTCCATGTCATTCCAGATAGTTAGCTCAATTGCGAATAGTTAGGAGGCAACCACCTTTGCCGATCAAGTTTCTACAAGTTTTGAGTACTTTTAAGCTAATTTTTCTTGGCAATTGCTTTGTTGATTGGTTTTGGTGATTGGTTGAGTGGATCTTTAAGATTGATGTTTATTTATGTTATTATCTAAGTTTCTTCACGTTTTGAGTAGTTTTATGCTAATTTTTTTCGTATTTGCCAGGTGGTTAGTTTTGTAGATCTATGAAATTGGTGTTTGTTTATGGCTTTTGATCCGTAATGCTTCAATTATCTAGATTGATTGGTTTTGATAGATTAAGCTTATAGATTTCAATAATATATGTCTAACAGCAAACTATAATCCATCACAATTCACTCACATAACAAAATTTATATATATTTATCTGAGTTTCCTAGAAAAATTAAAAAAAAAAAAGCCTAATGCAAACAGCTAAATTTGAAACCTCAATGATTGAATTGCTGAACCGCAATAAAAAATCATCCAACCCCGCTCCCTTAACCAAGAAGCTCCTGAGAGCCAAATGGAAATAATAGTGGGACTTTAAAGCTTAGATTAAGCTACTAAGAAGCTATTCTAAATACATTTACTCGAAGGCCTAAATTTAAATGCAACCTAACTTGTTAGCAATAAATTCGTACTTATTCAGAAAAAAGAAAAAGCTTAAAAAATATTTAGAACAAAGAATACAAATTGTCAACCAAAAAGGAACAAAACATTGCTTAAAAAATAGTTGAGAAAAAAAAACATTTAATCAGCTAAATGAACCATCAGAAGACAAAAGAACAAAAAAATTCCTACTTTAAGAATAATTCGTACTTATGAAGAACAATTCCAACCTCAGATCAACAAACCCAAGAGCAAATATATTCATGAGAAAGAAGAAAAAATTGTTGTCACTCATGTAAAGGAAGAAGAACGCTCTATATTAATAAAAAAAATGAAAAAAAAAAACAAACAAAGGAAAGAATCAACCAAAACAATCCAACCAAAACTTCAAAAACAAGTTAAAGCAGATAGAGATGTACCAAAAGAAGTGCCAAAGGAAATGGCTTCAAAATTGACAAACTCTTCAAGTTCCAAATAGTAAAGGCTATTTCTCGTTCTGCTTTCCAGTGATAAAAAACAAACTAATTTAAAAACTCAGATCTAATAAATCAAGGAAAAAACTAACTTGCCGACCATAAACTAATTTACAGAAGAGAAGAAGAAGAAGACGAAGAAACTAGAGGGAGAAGAAAAAAAAAGAGAGTAAAGGACCTGCAGAAAGAAAGAGAGAAAGAAAGGCGATAAGGGAAAAAAAAAGGAAAAAAAAAAGACTTACACGGAAGAAGAAGAAAAAGGAAACATAGTCAAAGAAAAAATAAGCAAGAAGCAGAAAATAAAAAGAGAAGAAAGGAAAGAGAAGAAATTAAGTAAAAAAGAAAAAAAAATACTCACGTAACTTAGAAGCCGAACTCCAGAAAGAAAGTTGTTGGACTTTCGACTGTGCAAAAAACTGATCAGATCAGATGGAGCAGAGCAACACGAATGGATGGACAAAGAAAGAAAGAGAAAATAGAGGAGCGTTGCAGCAGAGTAGAAGAAGAAGAGCTTTGGGGATTGAATACTGTGGTGGAGTTTTTGCAAAAGTAGAACAATTAACAAAAAAGAAAACAAAATAGGAATAAGCGTGAACACATGATGATGGAAAACCACAAAATAGTGATTTTTGGAAACCAAAATAAATAAATAAACAAACCCAACAATAAAGAGCAGAAACGAAATTATTTAATGAACAATAAAACGTCTTGCAGTGAGCAAAGCATGTACCTTCTTTTAGTGTTATTAGTAATATATCAATATCAGTTATTAATAAGGTTACTTATTGATTCTTTTTTTTTTAAAGTCAATTTTCCATGAAGTGAACATAAGACCTACGGTAAAATAGGGTTTGGTTATTTAAACCACTCTCTATATTTACCGTTTTGGCTGAGAG